>JAODLC010000049.1:1820720-1835810 GCA_026781145.1 Hippopotamyrus pictus
TACAACTTTAAAAAAAAAAAAAAAAAAAAAAAAAAAAGAAATTTCCTTTGTCTCCCGCGAAACAACATGTAACTTTTTGAAATCTGACCTTCCTAGCTAGTCCAGATATTTAAACTATGTCCACACAAAATAACAAAATGTCGTCAAGCTTACAAAATGAACTAAGTGTCCTTGTTTGCCCGATAAAAAAAGAAAATAACCTGTAAAAATTACAATGTTGTCATTTCCCATCCACAGAAGATTCATTCTTTCCTTATATAGCATCCGATAACTTGCTGTCCATTTCATAAAGTGGAGAGTACTGATGGTCCCCTGGAACCAGGGCTTCCTGCCATTGCTGATGCTGCAGGTCTGGTCTGTTATGGGCAACAATAAATTTTGCCAAACATCTTAGCTTTACTTCATGTTTTCCATCCACCTAAGATCTGACGTACAGGCACTGTCAACAGCTGTTGTGAAGTACCACTAAAGGGATAGAATGGTCAAGGAGAGACAAGGTCCCCTCACCACTTACACTGAATAAATACCAGCTTCTTTTTCATCATGTTAACCTACAAGGTTCCAGCAAGACAAGCTGTTTACTTCAGTCTGACAAATCCACACCATGGCACCGCCACGGACCTCCTCTGCCATGCACAGACGATGCTAGGGTTGTCTAGAGGCCCTTAGAATCTACACTGTCGGTAACGATGTACCCCACATTGTAGCCTGACCCCTGTAGTTTCATTTCTGGGGAGATGCGCATCAGGCTATGCTGCAGAGTATGCAGCTGCGTCGTACCGAGGTCATAGATTCTATGCAGAAGAATTAATCAGCCATAAGGGTCAAATCATCCCCAGCCATGCAACACCTCAACCTCCTCGCTACTTTTCCACAGTCGTCACCTAAATACCAGGCTTCACAAACGTGAACGTGTATACCTCTCACAGATCCAAGTGTGCATACCTTCTCATCATCTTTTGTTTCGTACCTCTACAGTTTCATACATCATACATTAAAGTTAATAATTACAGAACTCAAGTGCCTCCAGAGTTAGGCATTTCCAGCAAAACCGAACACTGACCAAATAGTTCTGAAGCTTAAAAAGGAGGGATTTATCTGGTGGGTTGCCTGGGATTCTGCACCATTCAAAGATTCCTACCACATGTATAATTGGGCAGTGATTGGAAGCGCAACAGTGACAGTCATGTGTCTGTAATGTGCCATTTGCCTCACTTGTAAAAGCATCTGATAAACAAACCAATGTAAAGTAAATGTAAATGAAAAGCTGCTGTTCTGTGATGTGCCACAAAACAACAGTGGAGCAAACTGCCCAATATTATAACACAGCATGGGACACTCTGCAACCTCATCAAATTCATCAAACACTTCTTCACCATTCCTGCTTCACATAAGATTTATGTTGAACCTGCACAATTACATGTGTGTGATATGTAAAACTGCACAGAAAGTTATTTGTTGGTAACAACAGATAAATGGCTGTAATGGCAATAAATCTGACTTGGCTCCCCCAAACAGATGCATTACCAGCAGCTGTACCTGAATTTGAAACTAAGTGATTGGGGACAAACTGATGTTGAGTGTGTGATTTTCCCCTACAATACAATTACAGGTGTACATTCTGATGTCTGCACGGATGTTAACTTTTTTTTCTTATACAGTAAAAAGAATCTCTGCTTGGCAATTTTTGATATGTCTAAGTAAAATTCAGGCCGGCCAGATGGTCATTGCTTTCTAAAAAGCTGAATGAAGTCACACATTATATCAGACACAAATGACTGAAAATGAGATAAAACTATCAAGAATGACATTAATGTCTGGTTGCAATGTGCTTTCCTAACTACTTCCATTCATTTACTTCAATAACGTTTGAACAGGTTGTTTTCCTGCAACTTCTTCAAATGCTTCATATACCCTCCTTACAATAATCTTTATACGAGGCAAAATAAAAAAATACAAGTGATGAAACACAAATATTAATGCACAGCTTTAAATAAATTCTTATTGTGACAAAAGAACAATGAAAATCAACCACATAAAACTTTCTAACACTAGGCCTAAAGCATTTAAACCCTGATTTAACTTATAACCACATATATTATGGAGTGATTCAATTATTTCCTTCAATAAACCCTTCGCATACTGATACAAACAGCGAAACACAATAATCAACAGAAGCCGTCAAAAGCACACTAAAGCCTTATGATAAAACATTAAACTAACCCGAAAATCAAACTGTCAATAACATCATTAACATTTACACATAACCTGCCAAAAATGTTATTGTAATCGATCATACAAAATAGATTAAACAAACGGAAAAACTTACCTTTCTTTTCAGATTTTCCAAAGCCGAAAAGTGTGAATAATCCAGTTGTTAAATCGTGAAACGCTGTAGAAATGTTTTGCCAAAATTAGCTGTTTAGAGTTTGTGCATTTGTGCTTCAGTCAGCCATTAAGGCGCCTGCTATGTCGGTTATTCGGTCGGTAACTTGATCAGTTAATCAGTCTGTTACTCAAGTCAGTTGACTGCGTAGACAATGACCCGAGGGTGACACGAGGAGCTCCGCACAATCACACGCACCGGGAGTACAGCGCGAACAGGCCCGTCTGTGAGCGCACTCCTTTTTCAGACAGCCAACAGTCACACTCACACTCTCTCTCGCTCCCGCACCAAGCAGTAAAGCGGAAGGGGGCGGAGCCAAGGGAGGATCAAAAGGGGGGGCAAAATCCCCGTTGCAGATCGGCGTTCTGAAAAACGCGAAACTTTACCCAACACATATCGCTTACACATCTGTTTAAAATATAAATATAGCGCAAATATGTACCATTTTAAAGATCAGTTCAGTCGAATTATAAAACGCATTCATATGAAAATTCTCGAAGAAACTGCAAGCCCCAGTCAAAAATGTGATAATTATTATTTAAACTAAACTGTTAAATTGTATTAAGAGTCACAGATAAATATTAGATCTTACTTGATCTTCAACAGATTCGGCAGTGTTACTGTTCGAATCTTCTATTCAGCTACATAACGCTTCCTGTTTTCAAGTCTCTTAACAGACTCCTCCCAATGCAACCAAGCACACAGCCTTCAGTGTTAACAGCACGCCTGTGAGCACAGTCTGTGAGTGCGTGTCTACGTCTATAGAGCTGTATATATGTATTATATCTCTAAGCCTTCCAACCCTTTTTCTATTATACATTATAATCGCATTTTAAAAAGCGACTTTCTGAGATGAAGTATTGCGCAGATTTGTCATGTCTCCACACACTGTTACATAAATGTGTCCAGACCTTATCCTATCCACCATGGTAATTCTTGTCTCACTGTTTAGAAAATCAAACAAATATATTGTAATATTAATCTTACAAATGATTTTCACTCTTACTTCAAATACTCAAGATCACGCCAGTGAGTCCCCCCCCCTCCCCCCGATTTTGTGAAGACTGGTGAAAATGCTCATGGAGAAAAGGAACCGAAAGGTGAAAGAATAGAACACTGCACAAAGGGAAACGGGAAGGGGGAGGTACGTGTTAAGATATGGTGAGTGAGTGCACCAAAGCTCTAGGGTACAGGAAGGCGGAGGGGAGGGGTAGAGAAAAAACAGTGGGAGGAGCCAATGCAGCGCTATGGCACATGCCAGACTACTGAAATCCCCAAGAGACATGAACAGTGCTATGCGCATTGTTCCTCACGACTCTGAGTAGCAGTCCTTACACCTTAAAATATGCCACGTGAGCTGCACCATTCAGTCTGCCCTGCATTCCCGATCAATAAATTCCTGTAGCACACTCGCTTCTCCTGAGGGATCCAGTTGGTGACACCATCTATATTACGTCACACCAGATTTGTATTAAAAACAACACAGAAAGCTTTAAGTTTTACACCGTAACCTGCTTGTTAACCTTAAGTAATCGAGGCATTGTGTGTTTCTCTAAGGGTACAGCAGTAGCCCATGTTTCGGGATTGCAACCTGTAGCCTATTGGTCACAACTTCATTTCACTGTTTGTGCATAACTTAATCCTGATGATTCTTCCATGCAGCAAATTTTTATGCCAGCTATAATATTTGAATCTGAATAACCTAACAAGTGACAAAACTAACTTCTGGACTGGTCGATGTGCGTTATGACGCCTCTGTGATCCACTCTCCTGGCTGAGAATTCTAATAATTTTGTCAAAGTTTTGTCAAAAAGAGACAAAAATCACATTCACACAAATTTGCCAAAAATTGAATCTTAAAACACAGAAAAGGAAAACCTCACACCAGGTCATTATTCAAGACCCGCCCCAGTCAGCCATTTTGTGCTCATGTCTCAGCTTGCTGTTGCTAGTCAGAAGCAAGCTATACTGCACCTAAAATGTCTGCTAGTGATTCTGCAGTACCAGCACTCACCCATAGAGGTCCTTCGAACAGACACACACAAAAAAACAAAAGAAACATATAATGTATATTATATATAATTATCATTTGAACATGTTCTTGTGCATCCAGAAGACCAGTTGTTTACATCATCAAGCATGCCATCAAAGCCAGCACAGCTTTCAAAACTCCAGTGAAAGGCACTATGCCAAATGAACCTCAATTTTGATTTGCTCCAGCATGCACAATAAATACACAAGCAACACAATGTGTATTTTCACACAGCTCTTCCCTTTTCCTGCCTATACATTCTGTATCCTGTTTGGTGGACTATAAAACACAGGTAAAATGGAAATGGTTGTTTTCCCTGCTACAAGAATCAAGAGGGATTATACACTGCAGACACACAGCAGTGAAGAGCTTTGCATTATCTCCCACTTCAGAGATAATAGACTCCTCAATCCGTATGTTAATCTAACTGCATGCTGTGACTGAGGGAGTGAGCAGGAGTGAGACAGGAAGGCGTGAGGACTGGGCAGCGTGAGACAGAGTGGGAAGGGGAGTGGGGGAGGAGGAGCACACAGAACAAGTCAACAGAGCTCTGCAAGAGATGGGGGAGGGTTGGCCGTGAGGCACAGACGAAGGGGCGGAGCCTTTGCACTGCACAAGCAACCCAGTTCTCTCAAACGCTTCCTTCAGCCAACAAGCGCAGCCCACAGGACCTGTCTTACACCACAGATGGGAGGGAATTGCGGCATATGCCACAATGTTCTTGTGTGCCAAATGTACAGTTATGTATACAATAATCTGTTACAATAAAATTAAAATATACTTCCTATCACTATACATTCATATTTCAGGAAAATTAGAATTTTTACTCTATTTTGTGTATGTAATACACTGGGGTTTCTTGAAGAAAGACAGCAGACAGACACAGAACAGTGTAAAAGACAGTGAGTGGTACTGTGGGACACTGGGAAGCCATTTGCATTTGGAGTCAATGCCAGCTATACCTCAAAGCATTCTCTCCACACCGAAAAGGTCTCTTGTTCCTGTGCAGTTCCTCCCTTGAACTATATAGGTTCCCTTATAAAGAAAGCAGCAAAATAATCATGATGATACACCTGCATGTACCCAGAAATAGATAAACCCCACATCCTGAAGCAAAGAGCTTCAAGCTGCTCATTAGTTGATCACATGGTTTTTCCCTTTAATGTGGGAAGCAATAAACTGTCACCCCACTCAGGGGACTGTTGCGCCATCACTGCAGATTCAATGACTGCTTTTATTGCTGGCATGTAGACAAAACAGAATTCCGGAAGTGAAGAGTGCCCCATGATAAGATACACACAAGGCTACACACAGCTCACTCTCTGCAGAAAAAAATACAGCAAGTATAGCTCCAGTATTAGCAAAGAACCAACGCCCCCCAGCCGTACAAGCAGCAGCAGGGGATGCAGGCTGAAACGTAAACTGCTGACTAGCTGGTGGGTGCTAGCAATAATTAGATATTAAGCCCTCCCTTCTTTGACAAGGCTTTATTGCATTATTAAAAAAAAACCTAGAACAAAGAGTCATTCCTGCAAACTGTAATGAAGAAACACACTAACAGGTCCGAAGCACCAGCAAGTCTCATGGTTACTGCAGAAAATACGACTCAAGGCATTCAAGAAAGCCAGATCAACAATATGGTGCATTCGGCTTCAGCTACTGCAGTCATGTTCTGGAATGAATTATGTAAAACAGAGCATAATTTAGTCAAATTAGACAAAGAAGTGCTATTTCACAGTGCATATAAAAAGAAAAAAGTGCTTTGCTGCTAAATGTCAGCTGCGAAAGTGCTTTTTCCCCAATTAAGCCAACAAATGAGTAGAAAGAAGCACTTCAAAATATTTTTGCAAAAAAAAAAAAGACAATCTACAGATACGATAAACTTGAGTGACCTTAGTCTAGAGATATGATAAAGTTCTTATTTTAAAAAGCACTAAATCATCCACCCGCTTATCCGGTGTTAGGCTCTAGGTTTGCTCTGACCTAAGCGAGCACAGGAACACCCTGCACAGGATGCCAAGCATTTCAGAACTATCAAGAGTTAGCTATACAGAAGTAAAAACTGCACATAAAGGTACTAAAAACAAAAAAACTCTTCTTTTGAAAGATTTCTTGCAGCCTGTACGTCTTAACTAACTCAAAATAGCACCCTTCCCCCAGAGACACAGTTTGAGAGGGTGCAGAAACACATTTCAGTTAAAATCATTTTGCATCTGAAAGGTGATGTTATGTCCACCTGGACACATGAGATAACGAATAGTGAGACACCAGTGTTTGCTGTACCTTCTCAAGGACTACCTTCTGGCTCAGGGCTTTAACATACTTACATTATATGCATGCAAACACACAGAACAGAAACATGGAATTAGTGGTGCAACGGTACATGTAAAAAATCTGAAATATGTGTAGTTATACCTCTGGTGCTGTTCTTTATCTGGTTTAAGTGATGATGTCACAACACTTTAATGTCCATGCCATACACAAAAATGTGTTGCAATCACATGAAATATCCATTATGTTTAACAGTCCCGATTCACATTCATTCAGTTTTAATTCCTAAAGCTGTGACAATCTACTGTGATTTTCCATAACCAATATGCAGGCACAACAAATTCCCCTAAAGAAAAACAATATCCTTCGCTTAGCTGGTTAGTTACAGTCAAAAGGTATTGACATTTTCTGAGGAAATAGAGGGTGCAAGTAATGTTAACAAAATTAGGCCAAAAGCTCATTCAGCTACACACACAATTTTTGATTTAGAAAAAAAGATGGATTTATTGTTGAGAACCATCCATCCATTGTGTACTGCTTTTCTGGGTCCAGGTCACAGGGGCAGCAGTCTGAGCAGAGATTCCCAGACCTCCCTCTTCCCAGCCACCTCTTCCAGTTCTTTTGGGGTAATACTAAGTTGTTCCCAGGCCAGTCGAAAAATACAATCTCTCCTGGGTCTGCTCCGGGTCTCCTTCTGGTTGGACATGCCCAGAGCACTTTTCAAGACATCCTGGAGTTATCCTAGATGCCTGAACCACTGCAGCCAGCTCCTTACAATGCTGAAGAGCAATGGCTCTACCTTCCCGGTTGTCCAAGCTCGTCGTCTTATCTCTAAGGTTGAGCCAAGACACCCTGCCAAGGAAGCTCATTTTTGTTGCTTGTATCTGTGATCTCATTTTTTCAGTCACTACCCAGAGCCAGAATAGGTGAAGGTAGGAACATATAATGACTGGTAAATCAACTGGCTTCACCTTTCAGCTCAGCTCTCTCATCAAGCAGTACAATGTCCACATAACAGCAGATACTGCACTGATCCACCAGTCAATCTCCTGTTCTATCCTTTCACTCACTTGTGAATAAGACCCCAAGATACTTGAACTTCTCCTGCTTGAGGCAGTAACTCATCCCCAACTTGGAGGGGGCAATCCACCCTTTTCTGATTGAGAACCATGGCCTCAGATTGGAGGTGTTGATCTTCATCCCAGCTGCTACACACTTGGCTGGAAACCACCCCCCCCAAGTGCACGCCAGAGGTCACAGCTTGATGGAGTCAACAGGATTACATCATCTGCAAAGATATGTTCCTGAGGTCAATGGACACTTTCCACCACTTGACTGCCCATAGAAATTCTGTCCATAAAAGTTATGAACAAAATCAGCAACAAAGGACAGCCCTGGCAGAGTCAAATACCCACCAGGGACAAATCTGACTTAATACTGGCAATGTGAAACAAGCTTGTGCTCTAGTTGTACAGGGACCTAATAGCCTTTAGCAGTGGGCCAGCACCCCATATTCCTGAGGTACCAGAAACAGGGACATGATCACATGCCTTTTTCAAGTTCACAAAACACATATAGACTGGTTGGGCAAACTCACAACAACCCTCCAGTATGGACTCTTGTGAAGGTAAAGAGTTGGCCCTGTGTTCCAAGGCCAGACTAGAATCCGCATTGATCCTCCTGGATCCAAGGTTTGACCAAAGGACGGACCCTCCTCTCCAGTACCCTGACATAGACCTTCCCAGGAAGGCTGAGGAGTATGATCCCCCTGAAGTACACCCTCTGGTCCCCTTTCTTAATTAGAATTAGAATTTAGTGATCAGTGGTCATTGTCAACACACAGTGCGCAACAAAGAAATGTGACCTCTGCAATTGACCCATATGTGACTTAGCTGGGGACAGCTAATTCAGCGCCCGGGGAGCAGTACCTTGCTCAGGGTACCTCAGTGGTGCCTCGCTGGTCAGGGATTCGAACCTGCAATCTTTCAATTACAAGTGCACTTCCCTAACCATCAAGCCACCACTGACTACAAGACTACCACTTCAGTCTGCTAATCCAGAGGCATTGTCTCTGACTTCAGCGTAATGTTGAAGAGACATGTCAGCTAAGACATCCTAGTAACATCAAGGCTTCAGGAACTGAGGGTGAATCATCCACCCCAAGAGCCTTACCACTGAGTTTTTTGACTACCTCAGTGACTTCAGCCCTAGTGATATCCAAGTCCTTTTCCAAGTCCTCTGATTGTACTTCACCCAAGGAAGGTGTGTCAGTGGGATTCAGGAGGTCCTCAAAGTACTCCCTCCACCGCCTGACTATATTCCCAGTTGAAATCAAGAGCACTCCATCCCTACTATAAAGAATATGGAAAAAGCTTGTTTCCCTCTGATGGTTTGCCAGAATCTCTGCAAGGCTGACTGAAAGTCATTTTCCATAGCCTCACCAAACTTCTCCCACACATTCCTCACTTTGGTACGGACAGGCATTGTAGAAAGACAGACGGTCCACACCATGGCTCACAAAAAAGGGACTTCGTTTACCTAAAAAAAAAACAAAATAGACAGACAGGTGTAACAGAAGGAACTGGGTCAGGGTCAAGAGAATGGGGAACATCACAGGGGACAGGAACAGGAAATATGAGACACATAGACTAGGGATAGGACATAACACACAAGGAGGAATAGGACCTGCAAAATGATACAGGGACTTGCCTGAGCATGGGGGTTCAGAAATGGAGGACCAGAAGGAACAAGACCAGAAGACAAAGGAACAAATGAGGGGAATGAATTTGGGAGGCTTAGGCCAAGACCATTGATAAGACACTAGCGATCTGACAGACTAGGGGTGTGACACAGACAGCCTCCTCTGGGCCAGGCTCTGGAGGCTCGGGTTTGGCAGCCCCCTCTAGGCTGGGCTTTGGAGGCTTGAGTTGGGCAGCCTCCTCTGGAATGGGCGCTTAAGAATCAGGCTGAGTACCCCCCTCTCAGCCTGGTTCTAGAGACTTGGGCTGAGCACCATCTTCTGGGGCAGGCTCTTGGGGGCTGGGGCTTGGTGGCCCCCACTGGGTCAGGTGATGAAGACTTGGGCAGTGCAGCCTCCTCTGGGCTTGGTGCTAAAGACTTGGGTGGGGCGGCCCCATCTAGGCCATGCTCTGGAGGCTCAGGTTGCATGGCCTCCTCTGGACCAGGCGCTGAAGACTCAGGCTGAGTAGCCCCCTCTGGTCAGGGCTCTGGAGACGGCCTGAGTGCCCTTTCTGGGCTTGGCTCTGGAGACTTTGGCAGGGTGGCCTCCTCTGGGCTGAATGCTGAAGATTCAGGCAGGGTGGCCCCCTCTAGGCTGGGCACTGAAGAATTGGGCTGGGTGGCCCCATCTGGGCCAGGGTCCAGAGGCTTGTGCTCGGAGGCCCCCTCTGGGCCAGGTGGTGAAAACTCAGGTGGGGGCAGCCCCTTCTAGGCTGGGCTCTGGAGGCTGGGGTTGGGTGGCCCCCTCTGGGTCGGGTTGTTGAAGACTCAGGCTTGGCGGCCCCCTCTGGATCGGGTTCTGGAGGCTCAGGCAGTCCACCCTCCTCTGGGTCAAGCTCTGGAGGCTCGGGCTAGGCACTGAAGACTTGAGCAGGGCAGCCTCCTATGGGCTGGGTGCTAAAGACTCGGTTGGGGCAGCCCCTTCAATGCCAGGCTCTGGAGGCACGGTGTAGGTGGCCCCCTCTGGGCTGGGCAAAGGAGACTCGGGCTGAGTGCCCCTCTCTGGGCCGGGCTCTGGAAGCTCAGGCTACGGACCCCCCACTGGGCTGATCGCTGAAGACTCAGGCTGAGTGGCACCTTCTGGGCTGGACTTTGGAGGCCCAGGCTAAGTGGCACCCCCTGGGCCAGGTGCCAATCTGGGCAGGGAGCTGAACATATGGGTGAGCAGGAGCAGTCTGCTTCTTCTGGTTCTTTTTCCTGGCCCTGGAACCTGATGTGGGACTCATGAAGAGTATGGGAGGCACGTCAGCCTCCTCTGGGCCTGGGACAGGCAATGCAGCCTCCTCTGGGCTTGGGACTCGGGGCTCTAGTGAGGCAGTGGCCTCCTCTGCTAGGCCAGACACAGGAGATGTGGGCTTCTCAGCTGGGGTGGAAACTGGTGAACACCCTACACTGTTCATGAGTCTGTGGATCCAAGGAGTAGCATCTTTCAGGTTCCCAGTGGAAACATCCTGGAGAGGCATCTTGGCTGGAGCCTTGCATGTGTTATCCAGGAGCTGGCAAAAGTGAACAAGGCTAACCAGTATATGGAAAGAAGTTCCCTGGATAAGCCACAGGAGCATCTGGTTCAGTTAGTCATTCTGTTATAGATGGGCATATGGAAGGATGGACAATCCATGTTCTGGCTTACAAAAAGAGAGTTTATTAAGCTAAACAAAACACAAGAAACAGAAGGCCCACAAGGAATTAAAAACAAAGCAGGTAAATGACAAAAACCAAGGCAGGGAGGAACACGAGAATAAGAATGGAACACAGGAACAACCAATGCAGAACAGCAGCAAACATGGGGCAGCAACAGCTACAAACACACAATGAACAACTAAGGAACAAGAGCAAGGGCAGGCACACATATACACAGATAATGAGGGTAAGGCGAGGGACAAGTCCAGGCTAATAACAACCAAACAAAAACTAAAGACTACAGGCAACAAGAAGCAGGTGTGGGTCAATTCACAAATCACAGAAGACTCAAACACTAGGAAAAGGATGACCAGAAACACCTGCTGGCCAGGCAGGGAAACAGGGCAGAATCCTGACAGTACCCCCTCCTAATGTATGCACTCTGAGCGAAAGAGGTACTGCCAAGGGAGGGCACACCATACAGGAAACAAGACACAAGAACAGGGCAGGACAATCATGAACCATCAACAAAACCTAGGGAATGGGAAAGACTGCACTGGGACAGAACAAGGGAACCAAACTCAGACTCAGGGACCTTACAGCCAGTTTTGGTAGCCAGGGATCAGTCCGGCAAGGCCTCTGCCTTTGACTGCTGGATCATTATGGCTCCTCCTGTTAGTGGTGGCTTAATGGTTAGGGAAGTGTACTCGTAATTGAAAGATTGCAGGTTTGAATTCCTGACCAGCAAGGCACCACTGAGGTACCTTGAGCAAGGTACTGCCCCCAAGCACTGCTCCCCGGGTGCTGAATTAGCTGCCCCCTGCTATGTCACATATGGGTTAAATGCAGAGAACACATTTCATTGTTGTGTACTATGGTGTGTCAATGACAATTAATCTCTAAATTATAAAAAGACCCATTTGGGCTACGCCTGGCTAGACCCCATGGGTGAAGACCCAACCACCAGGCATTCGCAGACAAGTTCCACCCCCCAAGGTTTGCCTCCAGGGTAGGGCCCAGGCATCCCTAATCTAGGCAAGCTGTCTGGTTCCTTAGTTAAATCTGTTGCACCTGCTCTTGTTTGGTAAAGTAAAATATGTCAAATAAAGTTGGGCGTACAACTCATTTTCAGTTAATTGTTATTTGTACCTTTTTTCCAATCACAGAGCACTATATTTTGAGATTGTCACAGATTGCGTCCGGGGAAGCAGTACAGACATCATGAAATTGGGTAAATGAGGATTTATTTAGAAATTACAAAAACCACAGGACACAACGCAAGTACGAACATCAATGACCGGACAGGGGCAAGACAGACACGGAAGCACTAAATACACTGAATCAATTAACAACAACAACAAGACACATCTGAAAACACCAGGATTCAAACCGCAGTAACAAGGGGGCGTGGCACACAGGAGGATCGGACTAGCAGGTCATGACAGATCTCCCCCCAAAGGCGCGCACACCGGGCACGCTAACGGGACCGGAGGGAACGGAACCGGGGACAGCATAGGACAGGACCTGGGGAAACAAAAGCCATAACATCCACAAACCATGAGAAACAGGATCGACACACAAAACAGGGACCAAGACAACCGGGACAGACAGATCAAGTGGAACACAGGGAGACACAGGGACACCAAAAACGGAAACAGTGAACCCAAGGAGGGGGACAATGGAGGGACAACATGAGGAGCAAAGGGACTAGGAGGGAACAAGGGCGGAGCAAACACAGGGGGCAGGGATGCAAAGGGCGGCGGGAAGCAGGGAGCCGGAAGGAACCCCGGCTGGCAGAAGGCAGTAGCCGCAAGGCCGAAGCAGGGGGACCCTAGATGACCGCAACGCAGAAGCTGGCGGGGACAATGAAAGGGGCATAGAGGAAGATGGAGGGACAGACGGAGGGGACGAGAAGGGAGGCAAAGGGGACACTGGAGGAGGCAAGAAGGGAGCAAAAACTGCAGCAGGTGAAGGTGCAGCAGTCGGAGCAGGGGGCACTGCAAGCGACTGGCGAGCCGAAGCAGGGAGCACAGCAGGCGACCGCCGAGGCGCAAAAGGCAGGACCGAAGGCGTCTGATGAGACGCCACAGGAGGCACTGCAGGCGACCGGCGAGCTGGAGCCAGGGGGACCACAGGTGACCGCCAAGCGAGTGCCGGAGGACCTGCAGGCGACCACCGAGCCAAAGCCAGGGGGACCGAAGGCAAGCCAGGGGGCAGGGCAGGTGGGACCTGACCCTGGTGCAAGTGTCCTCTCCCCCTTCTGAACACGGAAAGTCGAGGTGCAGGCCGGGATCTGCCACGCTGGGGCAATGGTCGGGGCAACCCACCAGAGGGGCTCACCGGGGCAGTCACCAGGGATATCCCCGAGGGGTCCCACTCAAGCTCCCCCCCCCGGACATGGAGTGTCGGCTCGATGGTCCAGGACCTCCTCGGGAACAGGGGCAGGGTCCAGAGGATCAGGAACCATGGGGGGCAGAGCAGACGCAACAGGCAGGCGGGCTTCGGGCGCAGGCAAAGCCGCAGCAGGCAGACGGGCATTGTGCACAGGCGAAGCAGCAGGGACGAGCTTCTCCTGACATGCCGTTGGTGAGGTAGCAGAGATCCAGACGGCCCCCAGACAAATGCCCAGCGCATCCTCCTGTCTCTCTCTCTCTCCATTTCCTTCTCCTGCAAGCTGGCGCTGCAAGGTCCAGCAGCTTGAATGGCAAGGGAGGAAAGAAGCCACAGTCGATAGTCGCCAGCTGGAGCATATCCTTGGTGACCCAGCTTCTTATCTGGGTTAAATGTGTCTGCACCTCCTCCGCGAGGTGTGGATCCTCGGAAGGGGAGATCCATTCAAGGATCTCCCTCGACCAGTGAACAATGGCTCATGTCACGGGGCCCTCCTTTACCTCGGGCTGACTGAGCCAGTAATTTACCTCGTCCAGTAGCTTGAGGTATTGCGTCTTTCTTTGTGAGTCCGGTCATTCTGAAACGGATTGCGTCCAGGGAAGCAGCACAGAAATCATGAAATCGGGTAAACAGGGATTTATTTAGAAATTACAAAAACCACAGAACACAAGGCAAGGGCGAACATCAGTGACTGGAAGCACTAAATACACTGAATCAATTAACAAGAACTAGACCCAGCTGAAAACACACGATAACAAGGGGGCGTGGTACACAGGAGGATCGAACGAGCAGGTCATGACAGAGATTTCTTTAAGTGAGACGAGATCCCATAACTATAATTATAACAAAGTGTAGTTTGGGGGATATTGAAAAGTTTAACAATTTCTTTTATTATAAAAATAAAATTTTGCATTGAATAAAAGCTGATTTGCTGTCAATTATAGTTCTTCAGAAAATCGGAATTGGTAAAAATCGGTATCGGCCGATCACACCTGTAAAAAATCAGAAATCGGAATCAGCCAAGAAAATGGCAATTAGTGCATCGCTATCTACCAGTGCATCACAACTCACATCACCTGTTTTAGGGAAAGCTTCTACCTTGCATCACATGCCAATAAATGAAGACAAATATCAATTACGCCTATTTCAGTTACGCATAAATAAAATACAACAGCTATGACATAAAAGTATTTGTGATCCACTATTTCTACCAACAGACTTTTTTTTAGTTTATGACATTGCAAAACAGAAGGTGAATGCTTATGGACAAAAACCTATTTAAATCTAATTTCTCAAATGTCTCATATCCCTGCCCATCTCCTCCCTGTCATGATCCTAAAAAGCCATGCCTGATCCCTCTTGTTTTGCCTCTCATTTCTAATCCACATGTGGAAATCACTCCTAGCTGCCTCTTGTTAGCTCCCTCATTAGAATAGAATAGAATAGAATAGCCACTTTTATTGTCATTCAGAAATACACCGGTTAGTGCACAACAGAACTAAATTTTGTTGCATTTTATGCTCCTCGGCCTGGCAGAGTGTTATATATATATATAGTAGAGGTGTAACAATATACGTATTCGTATTGAACCGTTCGGTACGAGGCTTTCGGTTCGGTACGCATTACAAACCGAACGATTCAGAAAAATACT
>JAODLC010000049.1:1840258-1853705 GCA_026781145.1 Hippopotamyrus pictus
TCCCGAATCGATATCGTTGCGTTAAACTGAAGATCGATTAAAATCGGAGAATCGATATTTTTTACCCAGCCCTATTAAGTAGGCTGAACCTGCTTTGTTTCAAATCGGACTGTTTTTGTTGTAGTACTGTTGCAGCCTCCGAACATACAGGCATCGTGTGACAGGTGCTTACTGGTTTGTTCTGTCATTATAATAATTGTGTTGAGTAATGCTGTATCACGATTCTTGCAATAACTCTGAAACGCTTATTGTGGATACAGTTGCGACATGACAATTTATCATCACATCACAACTACTACTAGCAGGGGTACCACTAGAGATTTGAGGCCCCATGGAAGCATATCATATTGGGCTGCCAACTCAGATCAATCCAATTATTATCTTTCACTCAGGAGCCCTTGGTATTATTCTAATATTCCCCCCTTTAGGGTTCCCCTGACTACCAGTAAAAAAAACCTCCAGAAATGCAAATGATTTACAAAACACAAAAAAGGCACCATTTTACCTACACCCCAAACACACAAGCTCTTTCAGACATAATATGCAGTCTATTAAAAAGATAAAGACAGATTTTTACAATATCCCACCTGAGAAACTGGCAAAATCCAAAACAGAGGTTAAGTAGCCAGGCTTGAAGGAGGACTTTAATGTCTTGAACATCACTACACCAACTTCATTGAATTACAACTTGGCCTTCACTGACTGAATTGGTTCAACACCCAAACACTGGCTAACATGTGGACTGAGAACCCCTTGACATTCTTGTGCGTTTTCACAGACTGCTGTCTGTCTTTTACATTCTTCATCATTCAGCACAAACTAGACTCTGCAAAACAGCCTGAAGGCCCTGGGGGCTAAGCTAATTTGGATCATGGAGCTCATTTCCACAGCCGTAATTACAGGTCGCCCACAAGCAAATACTGACACTAAAGAGATACGATGTCATAGTTGCCAGTTGTTGGCAGAGAGCTGCCTTCTTTGTTGCTCAAGCTTGGAGAGAGAATAAGAAACCAAAACCCTGGGGAAATAACTCTTTCATATGGATTCATTCCCACCATTGAAAAAGCAGAACACATGATGTGGACTGTCAAAGAAATACGTGATCTGAATTTGAGTATCAGATTCCAGGCTATCATGTTGCTACACTTGGCAAAATTTTTAACGGCCTATCACTATTATGGCCAACTTTATGTACACTAATATTAGTCTATCTAGTAGGCTAGTTAAAAAAATAATAGCCCTGTTTTTTTTACTGCGTAGAACAAAACTGCAAACCACATGATAATTCTTTTCTGTTATGTCTTCGTGTGCAGTCTAAGCCCATATCCAACTAAGGCGATACTTGAAGGTCAGTTACTCTCACACAACGACAGTCCGTTATAACTGTGGTACCTTAAATCCGACAAGTTATCTAGCTAACCAACAAATCTTGCTTTGTGATACATGACTCAGGTTTAAGGGTAGGCATACAACAAGTATAAGTACCTTTCACCAAAACCATATACATGTACTGCCCTCTCACCAAAAAACTAGCTATATAAAAGTTGCCCTTGGATAAAATTTTTTGGATGGGCTAAACAACTGATTTTCTTTCCAAACCGACATAAGTGAAATGTTTTTATCCCGATACTGATATTCATGTGTGTGTGTGTGTGATGAATAAAGGAATACTGAATTGGTTTTGAGGGGCAGCAAGTATATTTAATACTAAATAATATAAAGGGATTATGAATATGAATAAAATGACTAAGAATAATTATGGAAACCACAAAGCAGATGTCTGGAAACTGACAAAATATATGGCATTTTCTTAATGACAATTAAACTGTATGTATCCATTTACACTGTCAGTGATCTGCTGCCAGCATGCCTTTCTAGCTTTGGTGGCTGCCGCAGTGTTGTCTATGCCATTATTATGCTTTTGAATTCTTCATATTTTTCTATAAAAATTCTCTCTTCCACCGCATTGAAATATGAAGCCCTGTTGCAATCCATGCTTAAATGATTGGCTGTTCATTGCACAGACTTGGGAATTAGGGCTTAGGTTCAGGTCTTAGGCCTTAGGATGCACATTGGGATTGGGCCTCAGTTTCAGTAAGAAAACTTGGTTCAACATAGATTGTTGACAGTTAACACACTGATATCATTTATCCCAGATTGCATATGTTTTGTTTAGCTGAAAGTTATCTTCTAACCCTGACTTTGTTAAACCAGCTTAGTGATACAAACCCTTGGTCTCTACCAATGTAGAATCTAGAGAGTTAACTCTGGGTAGGTAAAACTCGTTTCATTGTACCTAACCCTAACCCCAAATATCATCAAATTGCACATGCCGAATGCATGGTAACATATGGCTACATACATACATATATGTACAACGCTGTGCAAGCCCTATATAGTCAATTTAATTAGACAGGCTGTCAAGCTTTTAGTTGCCTAAGGGGTATTCCAGAAAATGAGTTAGGGTTTAACCCTTACTGACTTGACTCAGACTTGAATGATATAAACACAATTTTTGGGTTCTGGCAACGTTGATTACGACGTCAGGGGTTGAATTTTCTCAAGTGTATGTTAATGCTAGCTGAAGTGCAGTTTCGCAGAACAACAAAAAGCCATCATTAGCAGATGAATGAAAAAAGGATTCATCATGGAAGTAGATGCCAAAAAGTGTGCTGCTCAGTGCTTTAATCAGTTGGAAATGGAACAATTATCCTCTACATATGCCAATTATGGATTTATTGTACAGAAAAAGGCGACACTGCAGTAAATGTTATCTCCAGAGGGAACATATTAGTATTTTAAAAAGAAAAACTAGTTCATAAACTTAACTGCTTTAATAGTTAAAGTAAATTTTGTGGTTGTCAAAAGAAGAATGATTCATAATTGCTGTAAAATGGCCAAGAAAATGTGTTTGTGTCATTTTATATGCAGGTAATAAATAGCACATAAATGAAACTAATGAAATAGCCTTTATTTCATTTACTGTGTTCGCTGTGAGTGATTACTAAGAAAAATGGTTATTTGCAATTATGTCCATGAGAACTATGTCATCTCTGACGCCTGCAAGGTGGAGTAGTTGTTCTTCCTCTGGCTGTGTGGTACAGCAGAATGGGACTCTCAACCTATGCTATGACTTTGGAAGTTATGTATTCCTGTGTAAACTCCATTTGAACTCGCAAGTCAGAATTTTTGAGTTCCTAGTCAGAAATTTCAACTAGACCCCTGTACTGACTTGGAAATTCGAAAGAACCTCTGCAAGAAGAATCTCTTCAAGATGGTTGCACCCTTCATCAATAGGACTGACAGCTGTAGTTATATACTGTATACATGTTGTTTCACTGTTTTTATGTGCATAATGTGTTGTTATGAGCTGGTGTTCCTAACAGTAACTAACAATTATGAACCTGAGTAGAACTAGGACGATTTCTTGCTTAGCCAGATAACGACGAAAATATGCAGTAACCTTTTGAGTGCAAAGGATACTTTGTGGAAACATAAAATTGTTTTGCCAATTTCATTGGATTCTCCTGTTTTATATGAGGCTTCTAGTAGCAGATAAACAGTGGGCAATACACAATGTTTGTAAAGATAAGAATGCAAATCATTATGTTTAGAAATGATAAGCCGAAAAAACGTTACTGATCCCGGGAGAACATTACTGAATAAATTATGGACGGGGGTGAGAAACGGTACCGTTTGCGAAGACATTCACCAAGGAATGAAAGAATTTCCGCTTCTTTTCTTGAAAAAATTGACACGCCAAATAAAACTACCTTAGTCCCCTGACGGAAACACACTTGTCAGCTAAACCCCTATTGAGTAGGTTTAATTCTGAGCATTACTTGTCACGGTTGATTGACTGACGCTCAAATTACTCTCGGTTTCTGGAACGGAAAGTGATCTGAGTGGTGTTCCATGAAGCAGGATTTCTTGCTTAGCCAGATCGGATCTAAGCAGTCTGAGCTAAATATAACTGAACTAAGATTAAGTCAATTTAACCCAGACTATCTTAAATCCAACAAGCTATCCAGCTAAACAAGAAATCACCGCCCAGGTTCACGCTTTTAACTCGGGACTGCTCGCTAAACCCACTTACTAGAATTGCCCGGTACATTAAAACATATTAGAACACTTCCCGCAATACAGGGGGCACGTTTCCTAAAAGCGTACCTGCTAGCAACGTTAGCAACTTAGATAGTTGGAACCCCGCAACCGAACGGTTCCAACTATGCAATTTGTGACGGGAACTTTTTGGTAAACGTACATAGGACACGCGGCTTTTATGGAAAATAGCGTCTTCAGTCTGGAAGTGAGATAACGTTCATGTAGCTATCTTGAGGAAAGAAACACTGCAGTGAACTCTTAAAGCTAACTACTTTTGTCTATTGCATAAACGGCTAATTTCAGCGAAAATTAACCAGACATACCCGGCCCTAATCTGCATGATCAATGATCAGCCTTTCTCCAGTAGAACGCCAGTCAGCAGGAGTGGGTCGACCAATATATTATCCAGAACTAACCATACAAGAGAATCCAAGTTCAAAAAGGTACTTAACATTAATTAAAATTTGAAGTTGATTTAGGAAGCAATTCACAATTAAACAAAACTAGTAGCACAAATTAATAGTACTAGTATTATTAAGTAATTATATAATATATGGTACTTCCGTTACTTGAATTTTAATTAATCAATTCCTGATCTTTAATGAAGCCTACCACCTACCTTTTTTAATGACGTGACCTGGCAGCAGGATTCGAATACATAATGCAACTTATCTGCTCCTGTGCGCATGCGAGTTGCGAATCCCGCCGTTTACATTCAATTCAATTAATTTTTATACAGCTCCTTTCACAACAAAGTCGCCCTAAGGTGCTTTACATGGGTGTATTGTAATGCATTACAACGTCATTCAATTCGCAGATATAATCAATATTTTTTATTCAGCTACTGTACATTTACTCGGGTAATGAGAAATATTACACTGTGAAAAAACTTCCCAACAATTATTTTTCAATTTCGAACTCAGCCCTGATTACATCGACCCATTATTCTGCTATAGGATCGACACCCTGACTGCTGGCTATATTTCTTACATTTCTGACCATCTAATAAAAGAATGATCGCGGGTTACCTCGTTCCGAGGGTCGTTAATTGTCTCATTTAGTAGCTGCATATGAGTCACTGGTCAATGATCTATTTGGAGACAAATGTACTTTTTTAGGATAAGTAATTAATAGGCAATGATTCCGGTTGTTGGTATGACGAGAAGTTGGTTACCACTGATTGAGATGTTTAAATGCTCGAAAATACAAAGGAAACCTATAAAGACCTATAAAATATCACTAAAATAGATAGAAGCTCTATAGCAGCTTGTGATTTTGAAACCAACCGGTTCCCACTTGAAGATCATGGTTGTCAGTTGTATTGCCGTGTCAATGCCAACTGTGAAGACACTAGACAGCTATAGCTATAGGCCTATGTGTGATTTTTTTTCTTTCTTTCTAATGATACGATTAATTTCAACCTGCTGCCGACCACCATATTATCAGCTGCTGGAATGACCACCGTAAAATCGATGGCAGGAGATATATGTCCTAGATCAGCGGGTGTCAAAGTCCGGACCAAACCAGAAGTTAATCTGGACCCAGCTGATAATGGACCTTATGAATGAAAATGGTTAACGTGAAAAAACTTAACGTGATTTGAAGTACAGTACAAAATGCAATGTAGCCACCAAACTCCGCACACACAAAACTCGTCATACCCCACCCCAATGTTTAGCAATTAGGGTTTAAAGGTACCCATTTTGTTCTATATATTTATGGCTATATCGAAGGTTATTGTTAATCCATTGAAGTTCATGAAATGCTTTCTTATTGAAATTTGTTCCGGACATCTGACTTCGAACAAAAATCTGGTGCGAACCTTTGATCAAAAAGTTTGAGAGCCCCTGTGACCTAGATAGAACAGGAATGTTCCTGTACGTGCCTCTATCATCTGCCTGAACATGCAAATACAATTCAACTGTTTTAGCGTCATGTTTATATTTCACATAAACGAGTAAGATGTGTTGAACGTCGATTAATGCTGGTGAGTATCTAACTTTAATTCGCATATTATGCTAATAATTGTGAACTTGGTTTTAAACCAGATGTGCTTTAAAAGTTATCTGACTACACAGGTTAAAGAGATACATAAGCAAAGAATAAAACTCTTATTTCTATCATGATTGTTAGTTATGTAATCTGTTTATATTCACCTCATGTGTGCAACTGCTTTTTCCCAATTATTGGCCGTTTAGTGAAAATACAATGCCATTCTACCCAATTCTTTACTTAGAAGAAAGGAGGAAAGCACAATAAAAAAAAAAAACTCCGAGCAGCCAGTTCAAACCGGTATAAACCAGACTGAACCGACGCAAGGCGGCAGTGTTATACACCAGTCCTAATATAGCTGTAATTAGGTGGTGATATACTGTTTCTGGCTATTGCTGTATGAGACAGCAGGTCAGGTAGTGGTCGGGCACGAGGGTTTGTTCCTGAAATAATTGCACGTTGAAGGCTTACATGAAGCCCTGTTGCGGTAATTATGCACACAACCCGAATATACGGCATTTCAATGTATATCCTAAGTGTATGACACAAATAAAACTCTGGACTTAAATATTGCAGATTTACTCGGATAAAATATCTCAATGATCAAAGCTTTAATAGCAACATTTAATAAGGTGTGCTGACATTTTTTCTTTATTGAATTTAGTATGTTTGGTATCAAGTTTCATTTTGTATGCATATGACGGTAGTAATCTGGTGCAGTTAGTGGCACTGGTTAGGGCTGGGTAGTGGTTAGGATTGTCATAGCTAGGATTAGAGTTGTGCAGCTAGGGATGAATGAAGAGTATCCACAAAAATATAGATCCGTAATCTGTGTGCGTGTGTATGTCTTACAATATACTAGCATCCCATTCCAGGTGCATCCCAGCCTTGTACCTTGTACTGCCACACTGACAAGGATAAAAAAATTAAAAGTGGATGTGTATAACAAACAGTTAAATGTAATTTGTGTCACTGTCACGACGTTTTGTTCTTTTAGGTTTCATTCACTCCTGAACCACTTCGACTTAACAATGGCGCAATAGCGCCACCCCGTGATCAAGAAAATTATTAGTATATAAAACATGTATACATACATTTACTGTCGTTTAGTTTAGTTTATGTAATTATATAGTTATATCGTTACAAGGCACTGCATGTGATCAGTTGAATATGACCTACGTATTAAACATGTATATCTTTAATTAAAGCGTCATAATTTTCATAGAGTATTAATTTCTTTTATAACATGAAATTGTTTACTGCACTTTTTTCTTTGTCACAACCCCGTTTTCAAAAAAGTTGGGACGCTGCGTAAAATGTAGATAAAAGCAGAATGCAATGATTTACAAATCATATAAACCCATATTAAAATTGAATATAGAACGAAGACAACATTAAATGTTGAAACTGAGTAATTTTATTGTTTCATTACAAACATATCCTCAATTTGAATTTGATGCCATGAACACGTTTCAAAAAATGTTGAGACAGGGGGCAAGAAAAGACTGGAAAAGTTGTGTAATGCTAAAACAAAACAGTTGATTGAATATCTCACAACTAATTAGTTGATCGGGTATAAAAAGAGCCTCCCAAAGAGGCAGCGTTTCTGTACAATATGAAGATGGGAAGAGATTCACCACTCTCTGAAACATTGCGTGGGCAAATAGTGCAACAATTTAAGAATGTTCCTCAACGTAACACTGCAAAGAATTTGTGAATTTCATCATCTACGGTACATAATATCGTTAAAATATTCAGAGAATCCGGAGAACCCTCTTCACGCAAGGGACAAGGCCGAAAACCAATATTGGACAGACGTGATCTTCGGGTCCTCAAACGGCACTACATTAAAAACAGACACGATTCTATAGTGGAAATCACTGCATGGGTTCAGTTCCGAAAACCGTTGTCTGTAAACACAGTTTGTCGCTGCATCCACAAATGCAGAATGAAACTCTACCATGCAAAGAAGAAACCACATCTAAACATGATCAAAAAAAGTCGCTGACTTCTCTGGTATAATGAATCAAAATTTTAAATTCTTTTTGGGAATCATGGGCACCGCGTCTTCTGAGCAGAGGTAAGAGACCAACCAGTTTATCAGCGGGCAGTTGAAAAGCCAGCATCCGTGATGGTATGGTGGTACATTAGTGCCCATGGCTTAGGTAGCGTGCACATGTCCGAAGGCCCCATTAATGCAGATATATAAGATATGTAGGGGAGAGTGGGGTGATTTGTGCCAGGGGGGAAGTTGTGCCACCCCCTGTTTCTAAGGAACCATAGAAGAAATTGGTCATGTGACCACACATTTTTGAAGACTCAGCCATTGTGCTCATCCTGCAAAGAAGAGAGCCTAAGTGCATGAGCAGTAAGCACATTTAAGTTCAAAAACCGGTTTTTAGTCTTTCAAAATAAAATTTCTATGATCAAGGTTTTTTGATTGCTGTGTCTGAACAGTTATAGACAAGTTTGAAAACATTTCACACATGTTTTAGTGCTTTGGTAAGCTACACTATGAGTCTATTCAGCTAGCATGATGTTAGCTCAAAACTGCTGGATGATGCATTTTTTTCCAAAAGGATGGTGCTGGGGTGATTTGTGCCAAAGGGCCTGGGTTAAGTTGTGCCAGTGGCATAACTCACCCCCACTTATGAATATTTTAAACATATTTTATTGTAATTGTACATTGTATTCTTACATTTTATCACTAAAACTATGTGGCATTCTTAATTTTATACCAAAAATAGAAATAGACCATCATGCCACGGAAGACAGGCAGGGGTTCCACTCCTCTAGACGACACGGACAGAGCAGTGACAGAGCTGGAGAAGGGGAAGTAGTAAGAGGTCTATGGATGGAAAGCCCATCTTCACGTTCAAAGAAAACGATGAAGGAGTCATCCCTAGAGAAGATGTGCATAAGAAACTACCCACACCACAAAAACTTGGTGGTACAGCCAGAAGGGAGCAGAAATTTATATTCCCCTGTAGCTTCGACAAGTGGGATGTCATGTAGTAGGCCAGATCTATGAAGAGAACTGCAGTCAATTTGGTCTTCATTTGAATTTCATTTTGTTCTGAACATGTGCTCATGTGGCGCAATAGGCTTGTAGAAAATTGACCTTTGATGTTGTAAAATAACTTTAAATAAACCTTAAATGAGCTATTTTGTTTTGCATTTGTCTAGCTTTTATATAGAATTACAGTCTCTGAGATCAAAATATACTGTTTTACTTAAATAATCAATGGCACAATTTGCCCCAATGTATTCTCTTCAAAGGCAGAACTTACCCCACACCGGGGGCAAGTTGTGCCATGAGACCACTTTTTTTCAGAAAGCTATATTTCTTAAACACTGTATTTCAGATCCAAAGTGATTGTTCCCAGGGATGCACCACACCCTGAAATATATGTACATATTTTAGTTGGAAGTATTACTGTCATGGCCTTGCTTTAAAGTCACTTTAAGTAAAAACTGGCACAACTCACCCACTCTCCCCTACATGTTTTGGGGCAACATATGTTACCATCCAGACAGTGTCTTTTTCAGAGAACGCCTTGTATATGTCAACAAGACAATGCCAAACCGCATTCTGCGCGTGTTACAACAGCTGGCTAGTCCAGACCAATCACCCACTGAAAACATTAGGTGCATCCTGAAAGGAAAAATACGACAAAGGAGATCCCAAACTGTTGAGCAGCTGAAATTGTCTATCTGGCAAGAATGGGACTTTTAACTTTTAAAACTCCAGCAACTGGTCTCCTCAGTTCCCAAACGTCTACAGAGTGTTGATACAAGAGGTGATGCAATACAGTGGTCAGCCAGCCCAACTCAACCTTTTTGAAATGTGTTGCTGGCATCAAATTCAAACTGAGCTTATATTTGTCAAAAAAACATTTTTTCAGTTTCAACATCTGATATGTTGTTTTTGTTCTATTTTCAATTAAATATGGGTGTATATGTAAGTAAATCACTGCATTCTGTTTTTATTTACGTTTTACGTATTTCTGGAGACATTTTTATTTTATCTGGAAACGGGGTTGTACAACATGCAACTTAAATAACCTTAAATGGATATGCATCATGCATCACTTTTTGCAATAAAATACATTAAAATCGCAATTAGAAGTTGGAGGCTCACCTGTTTCCGATTGTTATTTCCATATCTGTAGCCCCTCAAACTCCAACCACACAGTATAATATATTCTAAATAAATAATCGTCACTAGGTATGAAAACCAAGAATTAACTGATATGTATTTTTTAATCCAAGTCTAACCGAATTTATTAAATCTACCAAAGAAGTATGCTACATTGTTCAACTTAATTCATATTACAAGCAGCGGATTTCCGTCGCTATTAAGCTCCATAATCGGTATGCATGGTTATGAACATCTACATTCGTCGTTTTTTAACCGAGATACGCAGAGCCTATTTGAGTACAACCCAAGGGTTCTGAATCGGCCAGTAGGGTCTGCGCCGATCGCTTGCTCGATAATCTACAGCACTGCCTTGGTAGCAGATTGAGCCGACTTCCAAGATGGCTGCGTTGTCTTCACCGCTACGCGTGTGTCGCGGTATCCTGAAGGAGTTGCGGGCGTCTAAGGGTCCGGAATATAAACAAACGCTAGCGTATAACTTTGTTTTGGATCAGTTTCGTAAAAACCAGGTAACTCGAGGGACAGCGCCATGAGGCAATGTGCTACCTTACTGGGTGTATTAGCTAAGGAGCCTGCGGATGTTTTGTTGAAGAAACGATGTTTTTTAGTGAAATCGTGAAAAAAGACAGTTTCTATGGCATGGCACACCGTGAAAGACACGTCAATGGGTTATCAGTGTAGGAGCCGATGTTTGAGAATTGGTTCAAGGTGACCCAACGATGTCATGTGTTAAAAACTAGTTACACGTATAACTGCAAGGACAGGAATGGACATTACTACAAACACTAAAAACAGGGGTAACCAGATAATGCTGGTAAATGCAATTACAACAAATTACACGAAATATACTTGTTTCTTCTTGTGCTTCATAACGAAAATCTGGTTAGGTGTCACCTCGCTGAACGGGAATTCAACAACATTATACTTTTAACTTAACATTTCTTCAATTTTTTACAACCAGAAACATTGTATATGTGCCAGTTGTTTTGTACATTGATTCTTAATCTTTGTCAAAAAGAGACGCTGTTCGATTTATTTTCATGCTTTAATTAGATGAAGTTTCAGATTCTATGCTTTATTAAGATTTTAATTGTGAAAACCCAGCTTGCGTTGTTCAGCTGAAATCTAGTTTCACAATAAAGTAGATTCACCGTGGGTTATATTGTCATACAAGTGTTCCATACATCTTAAATATTTAATTAGCACCACTGCAACTGTTTATAAATGTAAAAACATTTAACATTACAACTTACAAAGTAGATGTTACTAAATCAGAAAAGTTTAAATTGCAAAGTAACTTTACTGGTTCAGAAACACTTACACTTCATCCTGTATTTCACGTTCAGGTCACTAGTGAACGGCACTGCCGCGCACGGAGGGAAGCTCTTCATGCCTCCCACTCCTACCTGTGTCTTCTGGCATCGACCCGACACCACCTCACCCTGCACAAGCTCTTCCATGGCAAAGGGGAGCGAGGACCAGAGCAGGTGGCCAGATTAGTGGGCCTCCAACTGCCCACACAGCCAGGAGGGAAAGGATGGGAAAAATGAAGGTGGAGGCACAGCGACAGATGGTGGCTGTGGAACCTGGCTTTCTTTCACTGTTTTAAAAAGCCGTTCAACTAGTATAATTAAAATATCTAAAAGTGAAATAAAGATTGCTGTACAAAATAAAATAAAAAAAATGTTCATCATGCAGATGAGATAATGTAACATACAAGGGAAATAAAGACTGATGATAGGCAAATGGTGTGTATTAAGGGCACACAGACAACAGAGGTACATCACCACCATCTCGAAAAAGATGTACAAAGTTTATGAACATCTTTGCTTTTGGTCAATGTGAAGGTCCTTGACCTTTTTTTCGTTTAATTTTGACAGCGTCACTGTACTTGTGTATGAATATTTTTCTGTACAGTGTGTAAATATAAACAACGTGACATATCTGGAATCATAGCAGTTAAAGAATTGTTTTGAATAAATCGTACCTTTTCCATGCAAGCTGTGCACAATTCCTTTAATACCCCCTTTCTACGTTCAGTATTCTATTGTGTTTGACTAGAATATATTGAACCACAATAATTATTAGTGTTTTCATTTCTGGATTAATCAACTTACACATAAAACAAAGCTTTGTCCAGAGTTGGCATCTAAATACTTATTTTTATTTTTTGACACGTACATATCATCAGACACGCAAACAAAGCCCATCATGGGATTTTTGGAAGATTATTCTAACACGATCTTTAGGAAGGACCCTACAAACTGCAAAAAATTGTTTTGGCAGCATGTGCTGTTCCTCAGAATGATGTCATTTCAGTGTAACATTCACATTCATCTCGCTTCTTGGCCATTGGCTGATATCATTAGGACAAATAAAGATCCATTTGCCAAAATTATTCAAGGCTGTATCATTGAGACAAATGTGTCTGCTTATTAACAATAGTCCTGGCTGTTTGTGTGCATGTATGTGGCCTGTGGTGTATTGGTATTCCATCCAGGGTGTACCCGGTCCCCAGCCTTGTCCGCTGTGCTGCCTGGGATAGGCTCCAGGCACCGCCCACCCCAACCCGGTCCAAGATAAGCAGCTAGATGGATGTTTGGACAGACATGCTGTTGGCCAGAGTACCAAGATTTTCATTTTGATCCTGAGTTTTCTTTATTAGGGGTCCAAGCTGCAAAGCTGCTGGATCCCTATTGTTGTTTAAATTGACTTTGTACCATTTCATGCGAAAGGGGCCTTTTATTAATAGCACGTCTCAGTAAATCCAACAAAATCTTCCCGGGATCCATCAACATTAATCTATCTCCAACCATCACTGTTCCTCCTCGTTTTTCCAAGCTTCTTAACACAGAGTACCCTCTCCATTTGAACACAATCAACACTGTTGTTATTCCATACTCTTTTTCGTTTGCAGTCTTCCGGTCTCTTTTACTGACCCACTAAAACCCAACAGAATGTCTAGTGACCCTTCTATTCTAGATACACCTTGGTGACTAATGTTGCCTTGAGTATGAACTTGGGAACTGGCCTTGGAGTAAGACTGCACACTGGCAGAGACAGGCGAAATGTGCACTTGTGAGCATGCATACATCCACTTGCACACATAAAGACCTGTACAGTCGAACCTCGGTACAACGTACCCCGTTTATAACGTTTACACCAATACAACGTTCAAATTTCAATGTCCCG
>JAODLC010000049.1:1865462-1900228 GCA_026781145.1 Hippopotamyrus pictus
ACACATATATATACACATACACACATATATATACACATACACACATATATATACACATACACATATATACATATATATATATACACAGATACACATATATACATACATATACACATATATACACATATATATATATATACACACATATACACACATATATATATATATACACACACACACACACTTTATTAATCCCCGTGGAGAAATGCCACAAAAATAGCTGTAACTGCATTGGTGTAAATTATGATGAACACCAACCGTACTTAAGTCTTCCCATAGACACTGTTCCCTGGATGCAAGGATACAGATAACCAAAGATACAGGTCAAAAAAAAAAAAAAGAGGAAAAAGGACACAAACACTTACTGAGTTTTGTTCGAATGTTATTTAAGAAAATGTGGAAGAGACAATGTACAGTTTCATTAGATTTTGAGGGGAAACAACGGAAAAGTAGTGTTCAATGTGAACAACCTACAAATTCATAACGTAAGCCATTGTCTCCCTTGGAATGCAAACAACAAATGAGGTTCTTACCGCTACTATCGGAATCAATAAAAATATTTTAAAGGTCAAATTATCACTTAATATCAACATTAATATCAGTCAACTGTTAAAAATCCTGTCTGACCATATCAGACATTTCTTCCTAGTAAATGTAAATGTATGGTCACTATAGATGTCATCCAAAAATTCCTGTGGGCAGATGCATGTGGACAGGATAGGAGTCTTTTTGTGGCTTTGTCTTCTATGTAGTGGCTGAATATTGTAGCATGAACAGTTACTGGCCAAATTAAATTGAGAAAACGTCATGGCATGTATATCTAACTCCTTAAGATACTGATAGAGAACCGACATACAGCAGTGCGTGCGTGTTGCTAGATCTTAATGCAAAAGGCTGTCGCCTGTGAGCTGGCAGAGTCTGAGGACGTGGATGGCGGAAGAGACGACTTGAACAAGGCTTTCAGGATGGTCTGGGGATTCACCTCCACCGGGGGCTGAGACGAAGCCGACCGCCCCCCCGGGCGGGACAGGGAGGTGGGCAGCCCCTCTGTCTTTGCGTCACTGACACCCGGGGTGTCACTAAGCCTCCTAAAGGAACCGAGGAAGTAGAGCCACCTCAATGAAGAAATCTAGCCATCTATAAACAAACACAGTAACCCACCCACAGCCATGGAACACACATAGCTAAGAACACAAGCAGTGTTCTAAGAGATTTACGACTCATTTGCAGTCAACAGGTGGGGGCACTGTGCTTAGAGGCTCATCTATATCATCTGTGGCCATAAGCTTATGCATTTTAAATAAATGAAAATGAAATCTTTGCACAAGTACGAGTGCAGGTACATTGGAATGCTTATTTTTGCATATCCCATCTAGTTCTCTTTTGAGACACACACACACACACACTGAAACCTGGGGTCCCAGCACACATTCAGTCCTTTACGCAGCATCCCGGGAGCATCTTGGGGGTTTAAGGGCCTTGCTCAAAGGCCCAGTGGAGATGTGACTATTTTGCCAAAAATGGGACTCGAACTGGCAACCTTCTGATCAAAGACACAGAGGCCTAACTCATTAAGATAAACCCAACCACTGAAAAAAGGCAGGTCTCTCTGTTGGGCCTCCTGGCTTTAAAATGCTAGGCTGTAAAAAGGGCACCCAGACACTTACAGAAGAATGGGCTGATCTGACGTAATGACGTTTCCCTGGATGTGAAGGTTGCACTTCATGGGTTGGCCTGAAGGCAAAGGAGATGGATGGAGAGGGGTGATCAAAGCTGCAAATTCAGCCAAAGTTTATAGGATTTTCTTTTATTTTACCCCACAAAGAACAGAGAGCTTGCCCCGATATTACCCTCTTCTCATTGGTTACTATGGCAAGTCCCATCCAATCACATAAAACATCTAGTAAGCCCAGCCCACTCCACACTCCCCGACATACCATCCAGGCAACGGTTATTGTACTTCCTGTAGGCCGCGATGGCATCCTCCTTCCTGACGAACACCACCTCCACTACACCCGCCTGCAGAAGTCGTGTGCGTTTCAAGGCTCCACACACGCAGAACAGCTCCTGGGTGGGTGTGGAAGACGCAGCCATATTGACAGTAAGTTATACAGACCACATTATAGAGACGCAGTAAAGGTTTTAAAAAAAAAAAAGAAAACCTCCAAGCTGTCGCTTACAACAATGTCTTCCTCTGTGACGCGTGGATGAAGATTGTTCACCGTTATCTTCGTCCCTTCCAGTGGACTGAAAGCTGGCTATACAGGAGAATGACAAAAATATGGGGCAGTGATCAGAAGGTCGCCAGTTAGAGCCCCGGCCTCAGTTGGACAGTCACATGTCCATGCGCCCTTCAGCAAGACCCTTAACCCCCAGTTCTAGGGGCGCTGACCCTGCACTGTAACCCCCAACCTATGGAATGCAAGATTGGACAGCATCTCTTCACCTGCCCCATGTACTTTACTTGTCCAAAAGGCAAATAAAGGATTTATTATATGCTATGGATTAAAATATCCTTTTCTTGTTTGCTGAATTTCTGCAAGACGCTTGTTTCTTTTCAAGCTAAAGTATATGAAATTGTTTTTAAATGGACAAACACGCTGGAGGGTTTAAACTCCCATACCTGTGTTCCAGTAAGAGGTTCAGCATCCTCACTGGTACCCTGCTGGACCTGCCCAGTGATCAGGGTCCGGGACATGAGCTGCAGGGCAGGAGCCGGTGGACTGGCGCTGGGCGGGATTTGCACAGGGGGACTGGCCGTGTAGCTGTCATTCTGGACGACTTTGGTAATTGGGGTTGAGAGAGAAAACGGGCAGCTGATGGAATCGGCCTGCAGGGAGAGCATCAGGTGGGGGAACCACGAGGCATGAATGTGTCATAGGGAGGGTGACAGACTGAGGGATCCCCAATGCCCCCTATTCATCATCTGGGTACTGAATTCCATACCATACGGCAGCATGTCATACTGAATCTGCAGCACCTCACAGGCTAAAGTTTGGCCCATTCCTGTGTCACTGAGTCCTTTTCACACAATACCACTCACTTGCTCATGCAGTGCGTTGCCAGACATCACGATCTTCATCTGTTTGCTTGGGGTGACGTCTTCCTCACCCAAGACAGACTAAGGAGAATCACAACAAAAAATATAGTACTGTGCAGAAGTCTTAGGCAGTCAAAGAAAATGTTTAAGTCGATATATCTGGGTAGTAAGTGTATATTTGCTCAGAAAAAAAAAAAACATAGGAACATGTGAAAATTAACAGTAAAACAAAAAAATAGACCAGAATCAATGCTGGCTCAACGTCACAATGTCTGTCACCAGTGGACGATGGACAAGGGCATTGTCCATCAGCGCAACACACATGAACGTTGTGCCAACAGACTCAACTTAGAAACATGGGAAACACAATGTGTACCTCCTCTGCATCACTTCCTGGCTCCATTTCATCCACTCGAGTATTTCTACTGGCTACGCCAACACAGATCCCACTGGTCAGTCCCACAGCAGGCTTCTGCTACATAACGACATGAAGCCTTGAGCAGGCACAGCCAGCAGACAACGAGCTGCCAACACAGGAATCCCGAAAAATGCTTGATCTTACCTGGATGGTCTTCGTGATCTTGAAAGATGATAGTGATGTGGGGCTTCTCTTGAGCCAGAGCCTATCACGAGCGTCCACCTCCTTCTTATGCCCACCCCCCTGTTGCAATGCCACGCCCACTTTAACATTTAATCCTTGAGGGGAGGGACTCACATTAAGAAAGGCTTTGTTCACATTACTCCTGTTATTGTGAACCTGTTGGTTTACTTCAGGTGGGTCATCTGTCCTTGTGCTGTGCAGCCGTTTCAATCCGTGCTGTTTTTTGCGAGAGTTTATTGTCTGTCTGGCGTCTTGAATGGTCTTTCCCGCACTACTGCCCCTAACTTGAAAGTGGGGGTCTTTTTGACTAAGTTTTTCTCTAGCATCTTTCACCTGGAATACTGCAATAATCACAAAAAAAAGGTAATACACTGCAATGAGAAACATGTTTCTGCTTTTCCAAGCAGACACCCAGCAATGAAAGTTTTCAATATAAAAGTAGAACGAATAAAGATGTTAAGAATTTCAATTCATCATTACTTGACGCGTACGTCTGTAGTCAGAGGAACGTAACATTTATTGGTTTAATTACTTAATTACCTGTTCCTGATCCAAGTCTCTGCCTGACATCGGTATTTCCGATCTTTAGTCTGGCGTCAAAAGTTCCCCCAAAAGCTCCTGCACCCCGACCTACGAGAGGTCTGAGGAGGAAAAAACATTAGCCATCATAAACTGTATCATATTGATTTATGTGCATCACCATCATGCAAGTTTTGAGGCTGTTATGGCTTTAGCTCCAGAACAGCATTTCCCATTCGATAATAGACATGCTTGGACACAAAGCCATTACTAGGCCCTTCAGTAAGGCTGAAAGAAGACAAACGTATGACTTTCCTGTTACAGTAATATTCACCTAACAAAACAAATGATAAAAAAAATCGTGCAGTTCCAGTTACTGCTGTTTAATGTGACATAAGAACAATTTTATTGTACAGAAAACGGACACTTTAAAGCCCAGTATAGTCGGGAAAACAGGATGCGTGCAGCACCACTTAAGATTAAACCACAAACTCAATTTATATAATAATTCTTATATAATACTGCCAACAATCCATAGCAATACTGACAACGTACGATAAATTGAGATGATAAATTAATGCACTTCGGCTACTAACAAACAGCACTGGTAAAATCGCAGTAGACACATAATATGTAATACAAAACATATCTGCTACCTGTTGTTTGTCCCACGAATGTTATTTCTAAAAAATCGCCGGCGCATCATCTCATCCAAGGGAAGGTCTGCCATCTTGTTTGCGGATGAACAGAAATGAAATTCTGGAGGATGTAGCGGCGTTAACCATAGGTCTCACTGGGGTTTAATTAGAGTAAGGAGGAGGAGTCTCGCTTTACAAGTGCGAACGTACTACGCTCGTTTCAGCCTTGGAATGATATGTTTAAATAGATAGGATTGGTGGCTATAACGAAAGAATATATCGTGTATCCGTCATCATATTTTTATTGTTATCTAATGGATTGTTCCAGTTGTTTTTCATGGATTGCTCTATTTACTAAATACCATGCTACTAAAGCATTGTTTCAATTGTAGTATACCTACATTTCACATATAAACAAACGATAAAAACGTTACCGCTTTTGTTTTTTTAGTTTTCTCTCGGTTGGGGTCCATGGAAACACAAATAAATATTTAGTGGTTCCGGTTCATTCAATCCGATGTGTTACGTCACGTTGTATGGGATGGTGTCCAAATTGGGCCAAAATAGATGAAGCTAACGGAAAAAACGAAAGCAGCAGAAAAGCAAAAACTTAGAACTTACATCTCAAATTTAATGTAATTTTGGTGAACAATATAACACAAGGATAAAACTATATATAGATAAATGTATATATATTTGCATATTCTGGCGTAATCTTCGGAATTATATGTCCATTGAACTGTTATTGTATAGATTTATAATTAATTTATTTTCAATGACTGTCACTCCTTTTAGTATTTAATTTGTTTCCAGCCGACCAAGATAAATCTCGCCCTATAACTTCCAGCGTCCCATAATGCTTCGATTCTAATTAGCAATGAATGAAAATGTACACATCTGCGTTCTTTAAACTTGGTTAAATGCGAGATTGAAGGGTACCTATCTGCTTAGTTAAGGTGATTCAGCTACTTCGTTAGATGTGATTTAGGATATTGATGAACTCTCCTGAAAGATGATTTAAGTTAGATATATAAATATTTGGTGATTTTACATTTTATTGTTTAAGCGAAGAAATAAAATGCCGATTTTCGTGAGCTCTACTTTTTTTGTACTTCTCACATTTACCCATATCTACATTCCAATATATGGCACACATCTGTTGCTTTTGGGTCAGTATGTCATACTGATGTCCTAGCAATAGTACTCCAATGATCTTATCTGTTAAAAACATCACCTAATCATCATTGCATCTTTGTAAATGTAAAATGGAGTTTAAAATTTCTGTGTAACATATTCTTAAGCACAGGAATACCTATGAATCACACCCTCCCAAAGAACTAAAATTCTGGGTGGTAAAGTGGCTCAATGGGTTGCACTGGGGTATCCAAAATCCATCCCTAGCAGTGGAGTTTGCATTTTTCTCCAGCACACGTGTTATATGGATGGAAATGAATGTTTACTCATTTGTTGGTGCAGGATCAATATAAAAGACGCCCCCCCCCTGTTTATTGTTGATATCAAATGTTTGAGAGCCCACAGTTTGGTTCCGATAGACGTTACACCCCATATGCTGCATACTGTCACCCTGTCCAAGGTGTACCGGAGTCTTGTGCCCTGGAATATGCTCTTGGTTCCTCACAACCTGAACAAAATTCCAAGTTTAAAGATGGATGAATATAGTCTTTATACAAAGATGACCTTTTTTCCCTTTTGTCATTTGTAAATCATGTGCTTAAAAAAGGAATTGTACCAATGACATCCAACATAAATACCGGTGAATTTTCATTCAGTGTAAAGATCTCGTTTTCAAACAGTCTGTAGGGGATCAGAACTTTAATTGTTTAATTATAGCAATCATAATTATCATAATAAAAAAAAAGGATCACGACTTTAAAAAAAACTGGTTAGGTAGAATTTCTTTATGTACATTTTATCACAGAAGTCTGCCTGCCCACCCTGCTTTCATTATTCTCTAAATACACTACCAGCACTCCGTAGTCTGTCCCCCCTTTGAGCTACTAAAACCATCCTTCCAGATTAAATTCTCTAATAATTCATCTCTCCCCTTTCCAATCTTTCGGCCTCCTTGCCTCTCAGTGAAACACACAATATTCTTTCACCCACTTAGGTAATCTACACCCCTGCTGTGTGCAACATGCCCCCCTCCCCCCATGGCCCCTATCGTACGCCTCCTCTGATTTCACAGCTCTCCTGATTCTCTTTCTTCAGAGCTTGATCGTCTCTCTCTTTCAAATGACAGTGACCTCTCCCTTCCTCGACCGAAATCCCTCCCCTTGGGCATTTCTGTGGATGGGGAGTCTTCTGTGCCCAGAGCCTGGCCTTCCCTGAGCCACTCTGCTCCCCTTTCTCCTCTCCTCTCCATCCTTCTCTCCAGTGATGGTGACTGATCACTCTCCTTCAAGTGTGGGGATCTGTCTCTGGAAGATCTGAAAGACAAGCTGAAAATTAGGCCAGCTCCTGCACGTCCTAGTAGATATAATTTCCTAAATAAGAGTCATAAAAATCTGTAATAAAAATTATCACTGGTATTAAAGGCAATGCTTTATAAAGAGTAAACATGAATAATGCAGACAGCTTTGAATAACCATTTCCAAGTATAAGATGCGCTTGCTGACCCAGCAAACCCCACATGTGGACGTCAAAATCCTCTAAGGTTGTCGCACATTAAGAAACCACAGCTTAAATTCATTTAATCAGCACACAACCTACTGCCATTACTTTGGCTAACTGCAGAGATTATAACAGTCACATTAACCTCAACCCGCTAGGACACAGATATTTGCAAATACTCACAAACATAAACAAAGCGAAAAACATGTGATATACCTCTTCTTCTTGCTCCGGTGGGAGTGCGAGTGTGAGCGGGAGCGATGTCTGTCCTTGTCCTTGTCCTTGTCCTTGTCCTTGTCCTTGTGCCTGTGCCTCCGCTCCCTCTCCCGCTCCCTCTCAGCTCCTTCTTCCTTTGAGCAAGAGGAGTGATGGCGTCGGCTGTGGTGGGAAGAGGAGCTCCTGCCATCCCTACAGAGGAAGGAGGACACAACTTAAGATGCGTCACAATTCACGTTCATCATCTTTATGAGACTGTGATGTTCTTGAAAATTCTCCCAAAACCCCCACGGCTCCACTGGCTTACCTCCTTTTTTCTCTCTCTCTCTCCTTCTCACGTTCCCGGTCCCGCTCCCTCTCTTTCTCCCGCTCCCACTCACGCTCTCTCTCTTCCTCTCGATCACGCTCTTCCCGTCTCCGGAGTCTCATCTGCATCTGCTTCTCAGACACTGTTTTCTGTTGATGCAGAAGAAAACAAGAACTTTCTGAGTCCAAGAGCTTCGCCTCTCTACTTTTCCAAAAATAGGAGACAGTCTTAGTCAAGTACAATTAATTGTTACTGATGTTAGCATTGCGTCAATCCATGAGTTAATCTATGGATCGCTGGATGTTTTGGTTCAGAGACTGAATTTACCTTTAAATTTAGCTCCACCTGTGAAACACTGACGTGTTCAAATCACACACAGCTTTTTCAGTAAGATACCATCCTTCTCTCACCCTCAGTTTCTCGAGCTTCTCACGGATCTCAATAAAGCCCAAGTGAAGCTTTCCACCGAAATGGTCGGCAAGGCGACGGTCATTGTCATGAAGACCCAGGTAGGCAGAGCACACCTCACAGACCCGGAGCTTCTGCTGCTGGAAGCTTGAAGCAGGCATCGAGTTCCTGTATATATCCTAAAAGGAAGAAAAACTGAAATTAAATGAGAACACTTTCCATTTATTATAAAATCTATCAAAATTATAATAAACCCACTGGACTCCCCTGTTTTCAGTTAAACAATGGTTCACTTTATATAAGACCTAAGACTGAGATCAATCCTAGCAGATGCACACGTGTTCCTGGCTGCTCTCAGAGTTGATCACCACCTGGCCGGAGCCCTCACCTCGGCCTCCCTCTTCAGGGCCCGGGTCTTCTCCACCTTCTCCAGCACCTGCTGCGCCTCCTCCACGTTTCCCTCCCCGCCCAGCTGCTCAGCGCGGGCCAGCAGTTTGCCGATCTCCTCGTTCAACTCGTGCACTCGCTCCGCCTGCAAGTGGAATGGGAACGTGCGATTGGCCACTGCCTGTCCTTTACGTCGCTTGGAATGAGACGGCAGCGGCAGGGGAACACGGATGGAGCCGCTAAGGAGCATGTGTAGCAGGAACAGAGCTGGGGGCTCTAAGGTACGACGGCAACCCGAGAGTGGCACCTTAGCTGCGACTTCCGCACTGATCTCCTCCTGAGTTTCTGCCAGACGCTTCTTGGCTAGCTCTGTTCTCCGGTCACAGTCGGCGATGAAGGATTGCAGGTGCTCCGCAGCCTAAGGAAAAGTCACATGATAAGCGAGGCAAGTCACACTGATGAAGGAAGAGGACACAGAGACGCGGTGACAGAATACAACGGTATGAGGCACAGGAATAAAGAGAAAATGAAATACAGTAGGGGCACTAAAACTCACGTCAAGCTCAAAAAAGTACTCTTGCTGTTTGGAGGCGATCTCATAGTCAGCCCGGAGGGCCAGGTCATGAACCTTCATACACTCCCCCAGATCCATTCGCTGCACCATTCAAAAAACAAACAAAAAAAAAAAATCAGAATTAGAGAATGAATGTCACTCCCACTGCAGTACACATCACTGCCTGCAGCACCTAACTTAATAAAGAGGGTTTCATCTTTTAAGACCCAAAACATTCATCCTCTACAAGCACTTATCCAATGCACCATAATAATGAAGACCTTGGATACTATCCCTGAAAGTACAAAGCACAGACGGATACACCCTGGAGGATATGCCAGACCATAGTAGGGTGCATACCTACATATACAATAGGTAATATTCTTATACAAATGCATACTATATAGTGATAAATGCATTCACACAAACACACATACAAGTCACGTCCCATAGCTTACTGACCGTGCCAGACAGGATGTCATGGGGACAGGACTCCAGAAGGTGACTCTTGCACACTCTCTCATCTGTAAATTTGATTCTCTGCCTCATGCTGTCCCCTGGAAGAAAACCACATACTTATTTCAACATCAAAAGTTTATTTATGGCTCAGTGGTGTTCAGCGGTGTTTTTAGTGGATTTTCACGTCTAAAACACAGAATTACACTGGAAAAACCGAAGAAAGTACATTTTTCACATAGTTTGTAGAACTGACACTTAAGATGAATAGTTATACTGTATTACAATACATTTCTTCTTAAAAATACTTTTTTTCAACGAATATTTCATGTTGTACTTTCCACGTGTCACTCAAATTTGCAAATACAGTTATCCACAGAAATTTGGGTGAACTCTCCATGTTCAGGTGTCACTAGGAGAATAAGTGATCGGTGGTCGTACTATCAAGCTTTTAGAAAAACTCTTATATTGGCCGGCCTCAGGCACCGATAATACAAACGTTTTTGATTACCTGTCCTGGTGGGAAGGCATACATCGCTTATATTAAGCTAGCAGATCGGGTCGTTACTCATAAAGAATGCCTGCAAGCTTGATGTCACTGATCACATTTTTGCAGCACCCGCAACGCACCTCCATTGAAATAGTTAATGTAATAAGGTGTAAAACGTGATGGGACTGACCGTCTCTTCCCGTGCCCATGAGCTGGTCCAGCATGGCCCGCATTTGTGCCTGTGCCGACATCTTCGCCCTTTCTGACAAGCCAAGCCACGCGCCGATTGTTGTACACAGAACGCGACGGGCCTACGGCTAGCCTGAAGCTAACTTTCCGGCTTCAAAAAATAAAACTTTTTTTCTGGACGCTCGTAGCTTCACAGCTCCACAAATAAAGTTAGTTAACAAACTAACGCCGCTTTAGTTATGCCCCACATAATCTATCTTTAATTTTGACGCCTCGGATTATACAAATTCGGCGTGCTCTTAGTATGACACCGACAGTGAGAACAGCTAACTTGCTAGCAATGTACCAAAACTTTAAATATATTTTTAATTTTTTAAGTAAAACGCACGTCTTGTTTTGATGGTACTTTTGTATTTCATTTATTATTCATTTTAATTCGTACACTAGCTATATATGAGATACTGCACTGTAATCTGCCTTCTTTTAGCCCCGTGCCTCCTGACTTTCCGCACTCGTGAGCGCGCTCTGCTCTATTTCGTTCGCTTCAGGAAGCTCTGCGCGCGTCCGCGCACCCAAAGTACCCTTACGTCACACCCACCTCTCATTACTATTAAACTATGTATGCATAAAATAGTGACTGACGAATAAATTATGTAGTAGGCAACACGGGTTTGTATACAGATGTGTTGTGCATTAAGGTTATTTAAAATACGGATTTACTACTGAAAATAAACAGAGATATTTCCATTATGAGTTATAAAATCCTGATATTTAGGTATGCTGAATTCTTTTGATGCCCAAAACATTTGTGCGACACTTTCGTGTTTGACCAGAGCTAGAAAAACATAAAAAGGTCATATCTGAGATCACAGCCCGAGTTTGGCTTAGTAATTAGCCAGCTGTAATAAAATAAAATGAAATAGTTATGCGGTCAGAAAATTTAAAACTACGAGTCCCAGAATTCCACAAAAGGAGGCGTCCTTCATAGCGAATTAAAAACCGCTTTCTGGACTCAAATGACAGCCCGCATATCGTGACATTTCTATCCTCCTCTCTCTACGATGGCAGCAGCCCTGTCGCGAGCTCTTAAATTGCCTGGTAAGACCAAATTCTGCGTTCTGGAAAATGAATTAATTTGCCGTTTTGTTGTACTCCACCCAACATTACAGTTATTAAGCTAGTTTTGTATTTCCACGATGCGATGCTGTTAGCTTTCTATCTGCTTACCACAATAGTCATTAATATAGCAACCAGCAAGAAGGCTCAGTATAACTATGATTTCATGATAATTCAATCGATATGTTTTACTCAAGTATATTATTTTGTTCTGGGAAATGGCGGAAATATAGCTGGAAAATATTTTCCATTTTTTTGTATATACAGTACGATGCAGTACTCGTTAGCTGTCCGTGACGCACCACGGGATTAGCGATGTCTGCTGTGTAATATTTTCACATTATACATAGGCCTAATTATTTATTATAGTATTATATTAGATTGTATTATATTATTTGTTGTTTTCATGGTATTCTTTTTAAGCTATTAGCCTAAATAACCGCGGGGTTAATGGCAGAGATAAATTTTCTATCATGTTTTTATTTTCTGTAATTTTATTGCATTCTTATCTTCGTGCCACGGCATACTTGTTACTAAATCCATTATATTAATTTGAATGTGTTGTCAAAAAGACACTTTCACTCATTTTAGCGATATGGTGTGATTGTCTCACGAATATCAAAATGTACAATAATCGAATTAATGTTTTTACAGAAACAAAGCAAATGTATGCGTATCCCGGAAGGGACACGGAAAAACTGGCGGTTAAAAAACAAGAAAAACGTGAATTTTTGCGAGATCTCGCAAAGTTGGGGTGGTCTTTTGCGAGATCTCGCAAAAGTTCTCTTTTTTCTTGTTTTTCAGTCGCCGGTTTTTACCCTCCTCTTGCGAGAAATACTGTTTAAGAATGTGTTTTCCATTTAGGGAAAAAGAGCTCAGAGCTCGGAGAATATGATCCTCTCACCCAGGCCGACAGTGAGGATGAGAGTGAGGAAGATGACCTGGTCCTCAATTACCCTCGCAATGGGCTGGGCAGGGGCAACTGTATGGGCTCAGGCACGACAGACATGCGTGGCGGTAGGGTAGGAAGGCTTATGGAAGATGAAGATGATGTCGATGAAGGGGACGAAGATGAGGAGGAATGGAGGGAACAACATCTCAAGAAGAAAAGCGACGACCTAAAGAGCAGGCAATACTGGAGTCAGAGAGAGGGCTGTGATCTTGGGTTCCAGGATGGTGGGAGGCCAGGGTCCACTCGTGCTGGCGGGCTTGGTTTGGACTCAGGATCTGACCCAGAGGCAAAGAGGATTCGGATGAGAGGGGCGATCCGCACCGCAGTTTTCCTGGTGCCACTTTGCTGTGCTGTATTACTGGTGCTGCTCTGTGCTTTTCTACTGCCCTGCCAGCAGGGGGAGTTGAATGGGATACCACAGTGGGAAACCGGATTAGGGGAAGTAGGTGAGTAAATAATAGTCTGTTTTAGTACTGATCCAATAATAAGTATGTTAATAGTGACTGCAGCAAAGCACAGCAGCGGGGAGGTCCAGACGTTTACACTAGTCACTGTTGGACTGCTCTGACGCCCAGTGTTATTAAGTATGGCAACTAGTTTTTTTTTTTTTTTAAAACTAAAGGTACGTTTTTCCCATATCCAGGTGTTAACTCACCCCCTCTAGCATTGTGGGACGTGGACAATGACACCATTGAAGATGTGTTAGTGTCAGTCACTCAGCTGACCAATGACAGCCGGCTGGGAGGCCCTCAGAGCAACAGCAAAGGTATTTCTGAGCGTTTGCACACCGATTTGTGATTAAAACAGAAAGGAAAGTAGAGTCTACAGTTAGAAATCCTTGTTGCTCACCGATTTTTCTCTCCGTCAGAGCACAGCGTGGCCGCGGTATCTGCTGTCCGGGGGAACGTGCTGTGGAAAACGGGCCTGAAGGAACCGGCTTTGTCCATCCAGTGCGGGATGCGTCCACAGGCTCGCCCCGTGGCCCCACCACGCAGGACATTCCCACAGCGGCAGTCTGTCTCGGGGCCAGTGGGACAGGGCCGGGGTCCCATCTGCCTAGTGACTGGCTCGGCCCATCTCAGCGCCCTTGATGCTGCCACTGGTTAGATCATGGCTATACTGGTTTACATACCTGCCTTTTCCATTAACAGAGGATGCTAAATAATGAAATTGGTGAACTTTTGACCTCGTCTGCTTGCATGTTTACATTCACACTGGGTTGGTGTTGATAAGGTAGCATTGTCACCCTAATTGAGGATTGTGTAAAATAACGAAACCCTTGTGATGCTTGGTGACACCAAGAAAAAGGACAAATGACCAACTGAGCTGACTCACTTAAAACCTGACAGCCTTGATCTCAGATCAGCTGTAGTAGCTTCCCAGCAATGGCCATCACCCAGCTTAATGTCTTACTAACCCCCCAGGTAAGATGCTGTGGACTGTATCCCCGGGGCAGATAGTGTCCCAGGTGGTGTCTGTGCCAGATCTCACTGGAGACGCCGTTCCAGATCTTCTCATTGCTGCCCTGCCCGCCGATCAGGTGGGCCCAGACACCGGCGTCCATGACACTTCCACTAATCACTGCACGGATCAGTATAGACAAGTTGTTTCAAAATGCTCACGAGAGCTTCATTTGTTCTGTCTTAACACTGGCGGCTGAAACATGTACTATTTCAGGTGCATTACGTCAAGTCGTTGTCGTATACTGCACAGAAGACACTGTAAACCTTTTTATTTTCATGCTTTGCATGATGTTCTGTTTATGTGATTTATTTGAGATTAATTCTCTCTTTTACTACCATTTCCACTTGCATGCTTGGCTCGTCCAGACATGTACTCCACCGTTCAGCTAAAGATTAACACCCTTTTTTGTCTTAGGCGTCTGATCTTTCGCTACTGCTACTGTCGGGGGTGTCCGGTGGGCCCATTGGACACCCTGTAACCTTTAACGTCACTACTCAAGGCAAACTGATTGGGCCTGAACTGCATGTGACCAAGCAGCGAGCGTACTACATTCTCTTTGGACTGGGTGAGGAAGGCCATGGCTCTGCTTCTCAGCTTGTCTTCTTCACGCAGGAGGCGTGTGGTGGATTTCCTTCCCATGTCCCATCATCCCACACCCGACGTGCCACTTAACACATCCTTTTTGACGCTAAAAGTATTACGTCATGAACTTCTGGTACAAAAATGGAAGAATATTTTTTTGTTGAATAGCCAAAACAAAGGGTTATACTCAGGGATGCACGTAAGTGATGTCAAGTACACGTTTGCCATATACAGCAGTAGTCACGGCAGTTTTTTGTCATGACACTTGTAAATAATGATAAATACACTGCTTGGCCAAAGAAAAGTCACCATTTGAATTTATATCAGCAAATACTTAAGAGTCAATGACTGGATCATTATTACAGCTCAGCAACATGCAGCAATAAAGTAAAGTCAGCTCAGCTGAGTACCTGAATCTACTGAATGGGCAGGTTACACCTCCATCCATCATCAATGGATTTTTTTCTTCCATGTTGGCATGGGCATATTCCAGGACAAGAATGCCAAGATTCATTGGGTTCAAATTGTCAAAGAGTGGTTCAGGGAGCATGAGGAATCATTTTCACGCATGACTTGGTCACCTCAGAGATGAAAACAATGCCATGACAAATGTGCGCCATAATCAAAGCTAAAGGCGGTCCAATGAAAAAATTCAAATGGCAATTATTTTTTTGGCTGAGCAGTGGACTTTCTTGATTCCTGAAGGGGGAATTATCTTTATGCTTGCCCCAATTTACTCTCTGTAGTTGGAGCAAGTTGGCTGTGAAGGGCAGCCTCTAGTTGTGGTACCCATGGGGTTGGGGGTTCAGGATGTTGCTCAAGGATGTGCAGACATGCCAATGCTGGGCTTGAACTGGTGACCTTCTGATCACAAACACAGAGGGTTAGCCCACTGAGCCACACACTGCCCCTAAGGAGACACCAGCCTCCATGCAGCCACATGCTCAGACCACTAATCCATGCAGCGGCCATGTTCCATCAAGAAATTACTGTCCGTTTTAGCCTTCGTACTGCAAATGCAGTTTGTGTTAGTTGTATGAAGGCTAAAATTCACAGTTATTTCTTGTCATAAAAGGACAAATGCACATTATTATGCATTTGCCCTGTTATGACAAAAAAGTGCCTTGTGTATGATTTTATACGGTGAATGCGTACTTGTGCGCCAGTTATGTGCATTCCTGAGTGTATTATTTCCTACTTCCTTTTGTTCCCTTAAATGAGTTCAGATTTCTTAAAAACACAGTACTTTCCCTGCATCGGGCAGTTAATTTGGCATTTTCGCAGCAAGCAGGGTGTGTTTTAAAGGATCTGTCTGGCCAACCCCCAGGCACTGTGGAAGCAGTGTGGCTCACAGACATTTACACCCATGCCACCAGCAAGGCACCTAGCAGGAGCAAAGTCTCGCCTGCCCTGAGAGTCAAGGAGCCCAGCTGGGAGAAAATGCACAAACCCAACTCCTCCCTTATACACATCTCCAGGTAATGCTTTCCTTCCCCCCGGTCCGGTTCGTCATTCAGGCTAAACCACAGGTCCATTTCCTCACTGCCCCGCTGTTCTCAGATCAGTTTTTCTTGAGCTTTACTAGAGAGCATAATAGATTATGGGTGTTTCTCAATATGTGTACTTAGCCGTACTTGTATTCTCATGTACCCGTTTCACTCATCTTCCACTGCCGAAGACTAGTTCCAATACTCAAACTCAAGAACAGAAGTACAGAGGATGGTAAAAATCCTCGGATGTTGTTATTGCGCCACCCCAAATATCAAGGATGCATTGTTTGCATCCTCAGCAAAGAACAATCCCATGATTCATTGTGTCCCAAGTTCGTTCTTGGGAGGCAAGACAGCAAGGCCGCTCTTGCCAAGACCACAAGTACGATCTTTGCGTTCTTGGTATTGAGAAACAACTTATATTTGACACAGTGCTTGTCTTCTCAGATGAAGCTACATTTCTATATTTCCTACCTGTCCTGTATTTTCAGCGGCCCCGATCAGGTTGACTTCTTCCTCCCCATGGCAGCTGGGTTGTGTAGCAACCACAACAACCTGTACTTTCAGTTTGACATGAATGCCAGTAGCAGCAACTGGGTCGTGGTTTACGGTTCCAGCAGGCTGTCAGTGCTGAAAGAGCAGGATGCCCAAACAGAGTGGATGGTCAGCACCGCAGCTATACAGAGGTGGGTAAGATGGCAGGTAACAGATTGACAGCATAGTGAAGGGTGGACAAGAGGCTGCAGAGGGTCTTGGGGAGTATGAAGGTAAATCAGCAGAGTCTGATTTCCCTAAAGGGCGATTTTTATCTCTTGTAGCCGTCCAACGCCAGGCTACTTCAATGGAGATCGAATACCAGACCTTCTGATCCAGCAGTCTACTGGTCCAGGAGTCAGAAAGGTATCACATGTCCCTCTGCATGACAGAACCGGTATCTTTCCCAGGTGCGCGCGCGGTGTGACAGTCAACTGTCTGCTTTTGGCTTCTAGGTGCAGGTCATCGATGGCGCAAGCGGGCAGAACCTTTGGGAGGCAGAGTTTGTGTGTCCACGTATACACCTGGAGGGGTCCTCGCTCTTGACCAGCTCTGGCCAGTCGGCTTTTCTGTTCTGGGCCGGTGACATCCAGCAGCCTCAGAATCTCTCCAGAGCAACGGTGAGTAGGCAGATAAGCATCACAGTACTATAACACTTATTCAGAATGTATCAAAATGAACATTTAGTGGGTATAATGATTAATTCCCATCTCCATGGTTGATGCACGTTGCATGTTGCCCTCCCTAAAAACCTGCACTGGATTAAATGGTCGGATGCATCTCCAGTATGTATGCCTATTTAAGGAAGGACCATTAGTATGTAAGTCAGGATATGAATAGATCTCATATATGCAGTAGCTATCCCCATGTTATTTAAGTCTATAGCTCATTCTATTTTGAGTCTGTGTATGATGTGACTCCATCCATCTAGCACCTGCTTCACCAATTCAAGGTCATGGTGGGTCAATAACAGTTAAGGAATAACTTAAGTGCTAACCCATCACAGGGCACACACACACTCCATTCACACACACACACAACTTCTTGTCAAACAAGATGGTGGCGCCCTAAGTCACAGCGGCCTCTCTGGGTCCAACGCTCTGGTGCAAAAGTGTGGTTTCAGTCGACTTTCACACCACATATTTGCTCACATGTGTATCAGAACAACTGGTGCACATGTCTGTCACCGCCAGACCCTGCTAAAACTAAGACAGCAACAGGAAAATAACCTTGAGAATGGAGTGCTGAACAAGCGATGCAATCTCGGTTTGCTAGAAGGACCAGGCCCTCTGACCGCAGGGTCGTCTGATGCCACTGGCTGGGGGAATGGAAATCGGAAGCGGTGCACAAGGAAGCAGAATCGCAGCAAGCGGGCAGGGGTCCATGCTAGGCTAAAATCCGGCCAGTTATCCTTTCCATCACAATGTTCTTTCACTGGACAATAAACTGCACTACCCAGCTTGAGTTCAGAGATTACGGTGTTTTTGTTTTTATGGAGACATGGCTCAGTGATGACAGACAATGGAATACAGATAACTGGCTTGCTAACGTTTTGTTTACGCAGAAACTCACTCTGACTAGTAAGACACTAGGAGGGGGGTCTGTGTGTCTACATTAACACAGAATGGTGTAGGAATGCTGTGCAGGTCTCTAGCTACTGCTCACTGGTACAGAGTTTGTGACTGTTAGATGTAGGCCATTTTATTTACCACGCAAATTCACTGCCATGGTCGAAGTTGCCGCATATAGCCCATCCAGTGCTAACACCAACAACGCACTGGCTGAACTTTCAGGAGCCATCAGTGAGCTCCAAAACACCCACCCAGACAGACTGTTTATTGTTGTTTCAACCATGCAAATCTCAAGTTCTACCCAAATATCATCAGTATGTGGACTTTGCTACTAGGGGGCAAACATACTGGACTGTGTTTACACAAATATCGCTGGCGCGTACCATGCTCCCATTCTGAACCCGTTCTGAAGCAGATGAAAACCTGGCCCCCAGAAGCCATCTCTGCGCTTCAGGACTGTTTTGAGGACAGTGACTGGGACACGTTCAGGGAAGCTGCAACCTATGGTGTCAGTGACTGGCTACACCAGCAAGTGCATCAATGATGTGACTGTCTCTAAGTCCATCATCATACGCTTCAACCAGAAACCATAGATGGTGGCAGAGTTGCGCGCTGCTGAGAACCAGAGACACTGCCTCCAGGTCAGGTGAGAAGAGCAAGGGCCAACCTGTCCTGGGCCATCAGAGCGGCAAGGTGTGCACATGCTCAGAGAATCCACAGTCATTTCCAAGACACTGGGGACGTATGACGTATGTGACAGGGAATCCGGGCTATCACCAACTACAGGACATCTCCACCTGCCTGTGATGATGAGGTCTCCCTTCCAGATGCGCTGAACCACTTTTATGCACGGTTTGAAGCCCAGAATGACATGGCAACGAGGACGACCACTCCAGCCCCCCCAGTGACCAGATACTCTGCCTGGCCACGGCTGATGTGAGGAACTCTGCTCAGAATGAACACGTGGAAGACAAACAGCATTACTGGTCGTGTGCTTAAGGGATGTGCAGGCCAGCTGGCAGATTACCTCATGGACATCTTCAATATCTCTTTAAGCACCACTGTCGTTCCAACGTGCTTCAAAGTCAGCACAATCATCCATGTGCCAAAAAAGTGTTCAGTATCCTGCCTCAATGACTACCATCCCATCGCACTCACACCCATCATCAGAAGTGCTTCGAGACGCTCGTCATGAGGTACATAATATCACAGCAGTCCCCTTCACTGGACCCCCTGCAGTTTGCATATCGTCCCACCCGCTCAGCGGATGATGCCATCACCACCACCCTTTACCTGGCCCTCACCCACCTGGACAAAAAGGATACTTATGTGAGAATGCTGTTCATAGACTTCAGATCACCGTTCAACACAATCATTGCTCAGCATCTGATAGGAAATCTGAGACTACTGGGTTTCTCTCTGCAGCTGGATCCTGGACTTCCTGACTGGGAGACTTCAGTTAGTCAGGATTGGGAGCAACATCTCCAGTACCACCACCCTGAGCACAGGGACCCCCCTAAGGCTTTGTGCTCAGCCTTCTGCTGTTCATGCTGTTGACCCATGACTATGCAGCAAGGCACAACTCAAACCACACCATTAAGTTCGTTGATGACACAACTGTGATGGGTCCAACAGTGGGAACAACGAGATGGCATTCAGAGAGTAGTTGCAACGACTAATGGACTGGTGAGGAACCCGCAACCTGCCTCTGAATGTAGACAACACAAAATTGATGGTTGCTGACTTCAGAGGGCAACTGTGACCACTCTCCGCTGAACATCGATGGATCCTCACTGGAAATCTTCCAGAGCACCAAGTTCCTTGGTGTTCACATTATTGAGAACCTCACATGGACCCTCAACACCAGCTACATTGCCAAGAAACCCAAGCAGCATCTCTATTTCCTGCAGAAACTGAGGAGAGCGCACCTCCCCCCTCCAGTTCTCACCATGTTCCACAGAGGGACAATCGAGAGCAGCCTGTGTAGCTGCATCATGGCTTGGCAAGGGAATTGCTCCGCTTTGGACCTTAAGACCCTACAGAGGATAGTGAGGACAGCAGAAAAGATCATCGGGGTCTCTCTCCCCTCTGTCACAGACACATCACACTGCTGCTATTGTTAGCACAGTTATTTAGTTATTGCTATCTACCACAATCTTGCATTTTTTGCACAATTCTGCTGCTAGAACACAGTGTCTGTCATAATACTGTATTCTTTCAAACTAGTACTGTTTTTGTCAACTGCACTATATGTTGTATTGCCCTGTAATATTGTATTGTTGCTCTTGTGTTTATCTTGCACTCCCTTTCAATTTGCTCTCCTTGCACTCTGTATAGTTCTGTCCTACCTGCACTTGTGTAGTCTTGTGTTGTTTCTATTTTTGTTCTTTGTGTTGCACAATGGTCCTGGAGGAACAATGTTGCATTTCACTGTGTGCATGGCTGAAATGACAGTAAACCTACTTGACTTGACAAGCACACCTAGGGGCAATTTGGTAACTCCAGTTAACCACAGCATGTTTATGGACTGTGGGGGGAAACTGGAGAACCCAGAGGAAACCCCACAACATCATGGGGAGAACATGCAAACTCCACACACATGGATCCGAGACGGGGACTTCAGCCCTGGTCCCAGAGGTGTGAAGCAACAGTGCTGACCACTGCACCACCCCAGATGGGAACTGAGAATTCATATACCTATCTTGATTCCTGTTCTGCAGCCCTCTCCAGCGGCGTCCCCGGCTGATCCAGTCCTCCGAAAACTGTACCTGCTGCACCCCGCCTACCCCACAATCCTCGTGGAGGTTACGAGTACAACAGACACCATTCTCACTGCCGCAGGTGACAAATTCACCTCAACCATGCAGCATTTAAATCACCTGGTCACAGAAATGCACTGTACGCCTATGCTATATAAACAGACTAATTAAAGATAGCTAAACTGTTAAACTGGTCTTCTGCTGTCAGGAAGCCAACACAGCCAGATATTTCCTTTCTGTTCCTCTCTTCATGGCCTCAGTTGAAGTACAGCCTGAGGGCCTGAATTATTAGCCGCCAGCTGTGGTCAATCGGAGTTTCCACGGGGCAATGCCAGGCACTGCCCTGTATTGCTGGCATGGCGATGTCACCACTGTGGCCACAACCTCACACATTATATCGCCTGATATAGTGTCTTTTCTTATGTTACAACATGAACTGAAGATGCCAGTGTTCCCAGCATAGGAAGTGTTCATTTCACAGTGCCATCCCCCACAGGATCTCTCGTTGAATTCCTTTTCTCTAACAACTATATTATTTTACTCCCTGTGTCAGTATACTGACAATACGAACATCGATCTCTCCTTATTTCTCTCTGTGTCTCTCAGTGAGTTACCAGGAGCAGCAGAAAGACGCGTCCTATGTCACAGTCTCCTCACGGCACCCGCCAGCAGGCCCCAAGCCTGACGCTCAGGTGGTCAAACGCATGAGGCTAAAGGCCTTGATCACAGATGGCCGCATCCTGCGTCTGGGCGAGGCCCGGCAAGCCGGCCAGTCCCTCAGGCCTGGGGATTTCGAGATAAACAAGTTCTTCAGACAGCTTTCTTTTCGTCCACATCAGGTAAAGACAAAGGAAATCTGTGGTCTTGAAAGGCTGAAATATGGGAGGGTCATGAGGGGTTTTATGTTACGTAGCTGTACGTCACCAGAGCCAGGAAGAGTGGTGCTGTACTGAGGGAGTATTGTTTTAGTGTGCCGGTGTCAGTGTCGTTTCTACCCACATGCAGTGACCAGAACATCTTCCTGGGCCCACTCTGCGTCACCATGGAGCAGCGTGTGAGAACCGCAGAAGGGCTGGAGTATCATTTTCACTGGATTAAGCAACCACAAATCTCACCCACAAAATGTGATTTTATTTTGTTTCCTAGCTATTTGTACAGACTACTGGAGATGGGATAATTGTTCTTAGAAATGTTAAGGTTTTATTTGTAAGGAATTTGTTTTGTTTATTTATGCTCTGTCTCTGAATAGCATATGAAATGTTCCATCATTTACAAAGACAGCACTGATACGTTAGGCTTCACCACTACAATTTCACTAGACAGAAAGCACAAAAGATGCATGTCTGTTTGAACGCATTTGGGACACATTCCAACACTGGTCAAAAGCTTTTTAAACAACACTTTAGTAACAGACTTGGTTGAATGAATTCATATAGTACATTAACAGTGATGTTCTCCTTGAGAAGCATGTCTGCTTTTATTTCTCTTTGCTGCTCTGTGTAGGTCTGGCTTGTGTGGTACAAGGCAAGTGTGCTACTGATCAACTACATAGATATGTGAATGGCTATATATTTACTGGTCATCTAATTTATTCTAAGGACGTTATTTTGTCATATTATTTTACAGCATCTTAGAGTAACAGAATGTCACGTGACTGGAAAATTCGATAACCTCAAAGTACACTCAAACAAGCAAAGGAATAAGGGTGTAACGTGGTCCCTGATTTGGGCTACTCAAATTAACCACTTCGATCATATTTACAGTGCTATGTGGTATAAACAATGCGTGTCCGAAGCACTGCTGATGATACTGTAGCGTTTGGCAGGCCGAAGCATTGCGGTGGAGGCAAGAAACTAGGAGGTTTGATTTAAGGGGAAGGAATGCCCTGTTATTAAGCCCTTAAAAGGATTAACACAGACACCCAATACCCACTGGCAACACATAACGAGGAAACACAGGGAGGTCTGATGCTGGACTGTAAGGAACACACACAGTGGGTAATTTATGAAATGGGTAAAGATATGCGAAGATCAGACAGAATTCATTCATGACACAGGCAAGGGTACACACGCCAGTCGGGTCCACAGAACAGATATTTAGAACAAGACACACAGGGGCTATATAGAAGGCTCGCGATTATACCGGGAAATGCTAATAGGCTCCGCTATGCGGAGCCATCTCACTGGCGCTATACTGCCCCCCCCCCCCTCAAAGTTCGACCGTCCCGGCAACCACACCCAGTCTGCACCTCAACTTTGAAACAAGTCCCAGTGGTCTGGTGGCATGGTGGCAGCCGCTAGTGTGTCTCTGATGATGGGGAGAGCCATCCACTTGGAAGCATTGGTGAGGCTGTGGTGTTGTTATTATTTAAAGTGGCAGCTTGAAAATGACTACAGGCAACTGTAAAATGTCATAAGACAGCACTGGGGATTGGGCGCAAGGGACTCTTTAAAAAAACAGATTGTGTATTTTTTGGCTGGAGAAGAACTGCAATAAATAGTTCACGTCTTCTCAGCAGATGAACTCGCGTGTGTTACTTTCGATACCACGACATGGTGTCAAAAGTCCTCTCAGGAGGAACTGATAAGGTAAAGGGCTGCCCGAAAAGACAACTTAAACAGATGGGTTCAGGCAAATACACCTGACCGAAGATTCAGTTACAACCTTCATTACACCCTTCGGCTAATATTGCTTCAGACATCTGCCGTTTGGAATTGCTTTTGCGCCTGAGCATTTTCAAGAGAGGGTGGTGACTTAGGTCACAGGGGGCCTCAAGGGGGTTGTCTGCCATGTTAATGATCGACTACATGCAGTACTGTGAAAGATCCAGAAGACGGGCATCACCCTGAACATTGACAAGTGCCACCTGTAAAAACAAGAGGTGACATTTTGGGGTCATGTGATTTCCGCCAGAGGCATTAGCCCTGACCTGGGGAAAACAGAGACCATCAGGAAAATGAAAGAGCCTACAAATCTGAGCTGGCTGAGGAGCTTCCTTGGCATGGTCAGTCAGCTTGGGAAGTTTATCCCACAACTTACTGAGAAAGACAAGCCTTTGCGAGATCTCCTGCTGAAGAACTGCTGGCTGTGGGACTGCGAACATGTAAAAATTTTTAATGGGCTGAAAGAGGCACTGGTTTCCCCCTGGTGTTACTTATGTATGACCCAAACAGAGACTGCAAGGTGTCAGCGGATGCATCGTCATACAGCTTAGGTGGTGTGCTGCTGCTGCAAAGATGGGAGGCAGCGTGGAAGCCTGTAGCCTATGTGTCGCGATCTCTCACACAGACAGAGCAGAAATGTGCACAGGTGGAGAAAGAGGCATTGGGCTTAATCTGGGCCTGTGAGAGGTTCAGGAACTTCCTCATCGGCAAACTTTTCCTGTTGGAAACTGACCACGATCCACTAGTAAGTCTCCTGGGGTCACAAGCATTGGATGCCCTCCCTCCACATATTCAGCGTTTTCACATGCGGCTAATGCACTACTCCTACTCCATTGCTCAAGTGTCAGGGAAATATTAGTGGACGGCAGACACACTGTCACATGCACCGGTGTAGAGGAGCGTGGCACCTGATGAAAACAAATTCTTTGAAGAGACAAACATATATGTGGACATGGTCATGGGAAACTTGCTAGTGAAAGCCACATACCTGGATGAGCTTTAACTGGAGCTGGAGAGAGACAGTGTGTATGCACGTGTGATGCAGTTATGTAAACAAGGCTGGCCAGCACACTGCATCTGTGAGCCAGTGCTTAGGCTGTACTGGGCAAAATAGACCTACCTCAAGGTTAAAGATGGGCTTTTGCTGAGGGGAACTCAACTAGTCATCCCCTCAACCATGAGAAATGATGTACTTGCCAAACTGCATGAGGGTTACCAGGGTGTGGTGAAATGCAGGGAACGTGCACGACAGTCAGTATGGTGGCCAGGCCCGAGTCAGCAGCTAAATGAATTGGCCCTAAATTTCCGAATATGCTGCAAAAAAAGACAGAACCACAAAGAATCACCCAAAGAATACCCAGAGCAACCATGGCAGAAGCTGGGGGTGAACTTGTTTATACTGGAGAGAAAGACCTATCCGCTGGTGGTGGACTACACATTGAGATATTGTATACAGCAGGGATGACAATAAAGTTCACTTTGATATGTGGAGATTGCTCTATTAACACTCTCAGGATTGACAGATGTTAAAGTCCATCTGAAATCAATTTTTGCACGGCATGGCATTTTGAGACACTGATGACAGATAATGGGCTGCAGGTCACTGGAACGTCCTTCACAGCATTTGCTCAGTCATATGGCTTCTGATAGCACTCCGAAATTTCTCCAAAATAATGGCAAAGCTGGACATGCAGTAAAGGCCGTGAAGGATCTCCTCAAAAAGGCAGCTGACCTGTACCTTGCTTTGTTGGAATAGAGTTACCCCACTGCACACTGGATACAGTTCAGCTCCTCATAGGGAGGCGGCTTTACACGCCGTTCCCAGTGCTTCCGGCTTTGCTCAATCCTGCTCTTTCCAATGGTGTTTCTGTTGCCCAGAAGGAAAGGGAAAGTAGAATAAGGGATACATAACAGTACAACAGGCATCACAGCACAAGAGAGCTCAGCAATACCTCATCAGGGCAATCAGTATGGGTGACAGACCAGAGAATACCTGGAAGAGTGCTTGGTGAACATACCACTCCACGTTCATACCTCGTGCTCGGTTGTCATGGGACAGCGAGACAAAATCGCCATCATCTCATTCCTGTGCCAGCATTGCCTGAGCAGAGCAGTGATGGTACTCGTGCCATCCCCAGATAGTGTACCACCTTAGAGTTCTGTTCTACATGAACCATCGAGATGGAGTACACCATCAACTCCTAGAACCAGGTCTGGGTGAACTGATGAAACCAAGTTGGATTTTATATATATATATATATATATGTTTATATAATGGTACAAAATGGGAAGCACTGTGAATGTGTTTAAAACATGTTTAAAATAAAGATTAGTATGTTCAGGCTCAGACAGGCACAGACCTCCCAGCAGAAAGAGGTAGAATGATCAACTAAGGTCTGTTGGATCAATGGTAGTCCATCCATTGGTTCCAGAAAGGGGAGATGTTATGTTATTGATATTTTAAGCAGTAACTATAGAAGCACTGCAGGCAACTGTAAGATGATGCCATAAGGCAGCACCAGGGATCGGGCGCAGGGGATTCTTTAAAAAAGAGGCACGTCTTTTTTGCCTGAAGAAGAACTTCAATAAATAGTTTGCATCTTCTCAACAAATGGACTTGCATGTGATACTTTCGATTACACGACAGGAACCTGCTCCCCGGACCAGGTGGCCTTCTGTAGCCACTCGAGGTTCTGATGGTATTGGCCACGCTGCTCCTACAGCTCGGGGCTCTCCTCAGCCAGCTGGACCTCCAGAGTGCAAACTCTCCTCTTTGTAAGCAGCGCAGCCTCCATGGCCTCGACCTCCTGCTCCAGGCAGCCACACTCCCACTCCAAGCAGAACAGCTACTAGCAGAGCTTCTCCGGGGCATGGCGCCCCTCCTCCAGGTCCTCCCACAGTCGCCTCTCATCCAGCTCATGGCACTCCTGAGCCAGCCGGGCCTCCCAGCTGAGGCATGCTTCCTCATGGCCAAGCAGAGCAGCCTCAGCCAGCTGTCTGTTGGTCACATCTCGATGGCCAGTGAGCGGTCGGAGTCCGCAGTATCACCCGCCTTCCTCATTTGCTGACATCGTCATCTCCAGTGGAGGTCTGTGCAGATTGGCAGCCGTAGCATTGTGGGTGCACTGCACAGGTCTGGGGTACTGGGGACTGAGTGACGCCTCCCTCGCTGCGCCACTCCGAGCTTGGCTGCTGGCGGCTTAGGGATGGGCTTCCAGGCCAGAGCGTACCTGGTGCCCCCTCTTGGTATAGCCCCAACAGATGAACTCCTCCCAAAGCTTGTGGTTATGGGCTGGCCTCACTGCCACCTCTAGTGCTGATTACAGAATAATGTCACAAAGTAAAACCGTGTTTAAAAACCACTACAATTCGTGTGTACGTTTTATATTTTATAGCTCAACACGACCATTTATTAACACGCACTTATTCTTACTTCGCTGAATGATTTCCCTTCTATTCAATGGCGCTATATGTCAGATATTAAAGCTATGCATATCTATAATTTAATGTTGCCATATTGACGATCAGTACGGAGCTGCGTTTGTAGAAAGCAGAAAGACGAGCCAAGGGGGCGGTTCACATCAGCGTCCGCCGATACCGGGACGCTGGTCCCGCCCAGCTCAGGCTCCGGCTGAGCTCACCTCGCAGTGGAAAAACATGGCGTCTGTGGTGTGTCGTTTTTCCCGGCTCTCGACGCTCCGCAACGCCGCGGTCCTAACGCGCAGTGCCGGACCGAAGCGGCCGGATGCACCGCAGTGCCGAAACGCTGTGGCTACCTCAACTGGGGCCATTCTCCCCAAGCCTGTCAAGGTGAGCGTCTAATCTGTTAAAGTGAACTGAATGTTATTATTGGAAGGAAAGAGCCCTGTACGGACTACTAAAGCATTTTTAAAAGGACCGTTACGATTTCAACCAAGATTCCGGCTTATATAAATAGAAGAACCGGGGCGTTTGTGCGTCCATGTTGATTCTGCTAAATCGAAGTAAAGAAACCGTTTATCTACGTACCAAACAGTAGCTTTACTAAGGAAAGGCAACGATGTCTCTTTATATATAGACATTTGCTATGTCAGCACATTTCGTCTATACTAACATTAGATTTATATAGAATCGCATTGAATTCCCTACACACAATTTCAGTGTTATTTGTAAGTACGCGTAACAGACGAAGAGTATGTATAAATAATGCATAGGGCTATATTGTGAGAATTGTATAAGCTATATATGTATGCATGGTTGACACCTAAAACGTTTAAAGACTTGGTTGGTGGCTAATCCGTATTTCACAATATTAAAGTTAATGACGTTAATTCACATAAACTGCAGCATCAATACCACACATGTTCTTCCATACAGATCTCCTTTGGCCTGATTCGGATAGCTGTGGTTGTGGTGCCCTTCTTGTATGTGGGTACTCTCATTAGCAAGAACTTTGCCGCCTTACTAGAGGAGCATGACATTTTCGTTCCCGAGGACGATGACGACGACGACTAATTTGACGCCGGTAAGAACGATTGTTCGCCGAAACACACGTTGTCATAATACTGTATATACAGGCCTTAATACTTATTTCCTTATTCACGTCATGTCATTTTTTTTAATTGACAAGTTAACCTCTAATTCTTAAAGCTAAATTACGATTTGCAGCAGCGTAACGCGTTTATAGGGAGGTTTGTTCCGTGTTATGAAAGCACAGATGCAGTAACCTGCTATATGACCACACGTGAATGCTTGCCCAATGTCTTTTTTTCCTGCAGTGTGCAGCACTAAAGCTTGCAAAGAGAGAAACCACTGGAAAGTGAGTAAAGATTGTACAGATGTTTCACCTGTATCTGGATGATCAGCATCACCTGTCCTTCCTCAACTTCCACAGCCTGCTTCCTCTATTTAATTATGACTCACCAAAGAGATGGGCAAGAAATGTGGTGCCATTCTTTCTGACTTGTACCATTTGCATGAACAGAATGATTAAAGAGCTTAATCAAAATGACTTTGGCCACTACTGGAATTGTGAATGTTCTGCGTGAGGAGCAATTGTTTAGTAGCCAATATAACAAGATGGTTTCCATTCATACTCGCATATTCAAATCTTATATCATTCCTGGCAGAGATGACCCCAAATGGCTATTTCACATGCTGTTTATACTGTCTGATTACAAATAAAGATTACGCTGAGATTTTAAGTTCCTTGTTTCTTGATAAGTTACAGCCAAGTCTGAAAAACAGCCCCTTTAATAATCCAGGACTAAAAACTAAAGAATAGATAATCTGAATTCTCATTAATAATTCTGACACAATGAATCAGTGTAAAGTGTATATTTACAGTCGGTAAGTTCAATCATGACTTAAGTACTTTCTGTACAGATATGCTTAGAGTATCGAGTTCAAAGATCATGTCCAGCATAAAATTTAGACAGAAAGTCTGTAGGTTGTGACGTTTCTGTCTCATGGAAGTACCGCATCACGTGAGTCTTCTGCTTCCAGACTTGTATAGTCTCCTGAAGCTCCATCTTACCCTGAAAGACAGATTAAGATCCAAGTTAATGAAAAGGACTGAAAATGAAATAGTCTAACTGTTTCTAGGTGCAGTTTCTTACCAAGTTACAAAGAAGCCCCAAAATGAGGAATAACATTTCAGATGTTTAATTCAACCAGAACACCTATAAATGCTGGATCAAAGACAGAGAAAGATGGTATACCTTAATGACTAACATATCGATGACTCGGGGGTCTTTGACGTGCTTGTTCTTGAGGAACATCTCTCTCAGTTTCTCTCGGCCCTGGCGTGCCGTCACGTCCAGTTGATACATCGCCACTGTTGGATGCACCAAAAGATGATGTATATTTAAAATAATCAGAACAATGTCCTAAACTTTCTACAGCATGAAAATTCCCATCAACCGTAAAGAATGTAATAAATGACAATCTTATATGCCCACGACGTCACCAGTCCAAATAATGCCAATATGAATTTCTGTGGTGTACAGGCCAGTTGCAACAATAAATACGGTCACTACATGACAGCAGCGTAATTACGTTAGTCATAGTGAGGCATGTAAGGTGTTTTATACCGGGCAATACTAATAACGAGTATGGAATAAAACTTCGATTTAAAAAGCAGATTGACCAGATAGTGGTATGTACGCGACCTTGACGTTTACTTGCGGCTTCCTTGAAACACAAAAACATTTCATAAAGATTTTCTTCCTACCTGCATTTGGCACCTCTCGGTACCACGCTCGGTACAATTCCCTGACTCTACGTTTAGCCTCATCCAAATCGCGACTGAAAATTGGCTTAACCACTTTAACTGCACCGCTTGCTCCTCGGGTAGCCGCCGCAGACGCCATCTTTGTTGTCCCTTGTCTTTTTTTCTTCTTTTGCGCCAGTCTCCTAATTTAACACTTGCTTACTCACTTGCGCCATCTTGAGTTCTGGAGTGTAAATTACCACATAATTAATATCTTATAACCTTTATCCATTATCTCATCTTTTCCAAATGAAATAGAAAATAATATAAACAGTAGAAATAGTCCAACACTGTAATTAAGAAATACAAACATAACTAATATGTTCGGTGGGTTTTAAGTAAATCAAAACATTTAAATTTAAAACTTACAACACCGCGGTAACACAAGGGGGCACAAGTACCTTAGTAACTCAGATACCAGTCGAGTACAAATCAGGCACAGAGTAACTGCATGAAATATGAACCGTTATGATTGATTAATGATGAACGAACAAGGGATCAGCACTTGGAACCTACACAGTCATAAGTGATCAGTACGTAACTAACATTTATTTTCCGTTTAAACAATACATGAGTGTACTGCTCTGCGTAATTTTTGCCCCCTCAAGTAAAGTGTTATCATCACTGCTTTTCCAGTGATTATTGTGTACTCGGCCCTCCGGACCGCCCCCCGGTTCAGTTTCAGTGGTCCAGACTGTTCTCCAGCTGCTGGCCCTCCTTCCGGGTCACCATCTCTACACTGCGAGTTTAATAGTACCTGCTGTATGTGTTACTATTGCGCTTACTGTTGAAGATCTGGTTTTGCATATATTACCATTATTCTTCTGCTGGAGGAACTATCTAAATAACCCATATACTATTGTGTGCAACAATAATCGTTAAGTTTTATTGTGATCTTTTTAGAAGCATAGAGACGAAACGGGTGCCACAACATATGAACGATAATTAAATAAGGAATTGAGCACCATGGATTTCATTCTAAAATTATGAATATGTTAACATATTTTGTTAAGTTCATTAGAGCACTTGAAATATGCACCAAGTGTTTGTAAACAATTTTATTGCAAATAATTACACCGATGGCCTTTCCCATTTCACTAATTATAAGAGATGTATGACATCACAAATTCCAAATATAAATCATTAAAAAACTTAGTATTGGCTCATTAAATCAGCACTCTTTAGTGGCACGCGCATATTCACATCCTCTTCCAGTCATCGATAGTGTTCCCCGTGTTTCTTTCTTTTAAGATCTAGACTAGTCAACCATTGCTTAAAAATCAAGAGAAGCACCACAGTGAAAATAAACCTTTATTGACAAAAGACACAATTGGCTGTAGTGCCCCCTACTGTCTGAAACAGGTAGGTATGTGTACCGGGCTCCCTGTACCCATTCCAGTTTAATTTGTCTCAATATGTTGCAATTACAGCCATGTGTCCTAGATCACACATTTCAACAGTAAAGTTTAAAAAACAGAGCAAACACAGCATCCCTCTCCCAAAAAGGAAATAATCTTAAAAATATATCTATATACAGAGCTCATTTAGAATCCTACAAAATACTCACTCAACCATCCAAAACACTAATTCTTGTATTTGATATGACTCAGCACATACTGGGTCCGTCTGATTATCCAAGGCTGCCATGCAAAGTGACCAAAATAGGAAATTACTCATGCTTTACTATACACTCACAGCTCAGAAGAAATTTCACTTAAGCGTTTCTAAAACACCCACTGCTTAAAATCCACATTCCATTCTCTGCTTGCACTCCCACACTTGCTCACAGCTAAAAAGTGCAGCCTGACATTTGGTTGACCCATTGTAGAAAAACGACTAGCTAAAGCATATCATCGCACTTTCCTGACAGATCGGTACTAAGCGGTTAGTCCCCCATGACAGCGTCTTGTGAACACAAGGCTGCACCAAGGCCCTCTGCAAAGGGCTGCATCTTTGAGATCTGGAACACCCTTGAAAAACCTTTTTTGTTAATTTTAACAGCCAGTTTTAAAGACCTTTCAGTGAAGGTCAGTCAGATCCAGGAAGTTTCATTATCCTGGCTCCATTCATCCAAAAAATATATAGAGCAGTCACACCAGTGTGGGAGGAGCTCATCTAGGAAGGAGGAGACCTTATTTTGTGGTTGTAGTTCAACAGAGCGCGACAGAGTGATTTGGGTCCACTCAAGATGAGGGGGTGACTCCTCCCCATTAAACCCATTCTCCTTGTGCACTCAGCCCTCCGGACCCCCCCCCCCCGGTTCAGTCTCAGTGGTCCAGGCTGTTCCCCAGCCGCTGGCCCTCCTGAAGAGCCGCCATAGCCAGCTTGAGGTGCTCCTTCAGGGCCACCACCTCCCGCTCGCTGCGGCTCTTCATCCCGCTCAGCTCCGCGTGTACCTCCTTGTAGCGCTTGCATGCCTCCCGCTTTTCCTGGGGGAGGGGGGTACAGGAACACCATGTGACCACCTCGGCCGATTCTAAACCATAAGACAAACGGGAAGCAGCACCCATGGAGCAAGGTGAAGCAGGATGGCCTCTTTAAGAGGAACATCATAACGTAATCTGATAGGGTCTCTGCATCTCCCATACAGGCCATTTTAATAGAGCCCAACAAATCAGCTGACTGTTCACTGTTCATGTTACACAGGAACCTGAGGATGTAACAATGAGACTCCTTCAGTGAGTGTTCATAAGTGTGACTTAATGACCCGCCATGTTCTCCCCGGGCCCATTCCCGCACGCACGCGTCGGTATTCTTATTTTTGTGGGAACCATCCCTCCATTTCCATTGTGCATAACCCTAATCCCAAACAGGGCTGTAAAATTCTGGGAATTTTCAAAGTTGGAAACTAATTATAGACACATATATAATATATATTGGGGACAAACTGGAAACCAGAAAAGTGAAAAGCTGAAAATTGGAACCTGAAAATCACAGGTTAGCATATAACGGGGAACTTAAATGTGCTTGAGAAAAAAACATCTTTATGGCACTAATAGTGATATCATTATGTAACCAAGTGCTTGTAAAAAATTATGTGAGTAAAAACACCCCAAAATAAGCATACGCATCAAAACTCACTGCTTATAAGTCATATTTCATGATGCATTATTCATACAGTCTGCTTTCTTTGACTTATCTGTCAGCTCATGTGGAGTTCCACCGAATTCAATATTTCCAGAATTCCCCAGCTTAACTTGGCATGGAAAGTTTCTGGAAAGTTTCCGGAGATTTTCTCCCCCTTTGCAACCGAACCTTAACCCCCATCCAGCTCTAATCTTAGCCTTAAGTAACCAAACAAAATATAAGATTTTTGGTATTTTTAGTTTTTTAACCCCAGTTACAGATTTTGAATCACATTAAGTTTCCATTTGTGGGGACTGAAAAAAAATTGTCCCCACATTGTCAATATAACTGGTTTTTATCACAATGTTGGGACATTTGGTCCCCACAATGCAATATATACATAACCCCCACACAGCCAGTACCATGCTGAGGGCTTGCAGTTCCTCTCTCAGACAGCCGATCTCCTTAAGCAGATATTGCACCTCATTCTCCTTCATCCGCAGCAGCACCTAAAAACATAACAGCGTCACTGTGGTCATCCTGCTCTCAGTCCAAATTAAATCTTATTTATGCAGTTACCAGAACTGGAACTCTATTACAGTGCAGTGGACCTGGCAATATAAACAATGTATCGACTTAACATATGAAAATAATACAAAAATGAGAAATTTCGATGAACTGCGGATGAGGTACATTGCTTGATAGCATATATCAACCTTCAAAACCTGTTAGCTCTGAAGTTAGATACGCTGCTCTGACACATTAACTGCTAGCTACCAGGCATCAGGATTCCTCCTCATTAGAGCCGTGTTAATAAAAAAAAATCCACTCTTGAAGCGAAAGGATAAATACGCTGCTACTTCCTCCGTCTTCTTCTTTTTTTTTTTTTAACTGGCTTCCGAGGTCACAGCATCTCCCCCAACAAAACAGAGAACAGCACCTCTGACCGGAAACATAGCGCAGTGATTCATCTCAAGCGGAGCTTCAGATGTGCATGTTGTGGCCCTGAGGCACCACAACATGCACAACGTACATGAGCAGTGGCTGGTTTGTTAACTGGAATACGGCTATTAACTGGCACGTGGTATAAATAAAAATGAAGAGACTGTCCGTTTAAATGGGGTTTTCCATCTCTGAATTACCCTTTGTCTTTGGGTTTCTTCTCCTTGCACGGTGTGCCACGGGTATTTATTTAGGTAAATATAAGGTGCTCCGAGGCAAAAATGTTGCAAAAGGCATTTTATAAAAATAACTGAACTGAAAAAGCTCAGGAAAAAATAAGAGACTATTCTATATTATTTTTATAAAAATCTGCATTTTTAAAACCTGGTTTGATCTTGGTTGTGCTGGGAGAAAGCTGCACTGCATGGCAGGCTGCATCCAGGCTCAAAGTCTCTTAGACAGAAGTACATAAGAATAAGGTGAAGCAGGAGACACTGGGAACGACCAGAAACCAGCCAGGTTCAAAGTGTGGAAGTGACTTTCTAAAGCCAGAGATCTGTCAACGTATCTGGCAGTGCCTCATGAATCGGGGGATGACATCAAGTGACCTTCAAAAGGAATGGGAGACATTAAGTGCAGGACCGAAGAGCCATAAAGTCAGGAAGAAGCCCTTCATTAATGAGAAGCAGGGAAGAGCCAGGCTGCAGGTCGCAAAAAAATGTGTATTTTACACAGAAGCACACCCATAAACTGAGAAATGAAAATTTTGCTGTGGTCTCAATTTTTTTCCAGAGCTGTATAACCATGTGACTCCAAGCACATGTTTGAGATGCAGCAGAACACATCAGGGAGCAATATCCCCTAAAACAGTGGTTCCCAAACTTTTTCCAGCCACGTACCCCTTGAGACATGTCAGCCTCAGCCGCATACCCCCTGCTACCA
>JAODLC010000049.1:1900328-1922159 GCA_026781145.1 Hippopotamyrus pictus
CTTTATTGGAGGTCACTGACTCCGCTGCTGTGAGAATTACTGACTATCTTGTTGTTCGAATTCGTGATACCCCCCCCCCCTCCTTCGCGTACCCCCTACAGCCTCTTGCGTACCCTAGTTTGGGAACCGCTGCCCTAAAACAAGTGAAGCACAGACACTTAAACGTTTATAAAGGGAGACCAGAGCAGAGGGAAATTTGGATAGTGAGTGACCCAGGCAGAGAGCGGGGGAGGTGAAAGCCATCTCCCACAATCCCAAGCCCGTAATTCTGCAGAAGAAGGTACTCATTTGGTGCCGACCAGACAAGGCCAGAAGAGCAGGCTACCACTGAAATCCCAGCAGCCACATGAGAGAAAACTCTTTAAATCCGCTTTTCATGGGGAAAATATTTGGCTTGGAATCGAGTTTGCAACAGATGCTACTGCACAAGTCACTGACATTAGGGAAGATTCTGGAACTACAGCCAGCTTCATAACGATTGTCTTCTTAAAAAAAAAACACTTTGCATAATAAAATACAAATATGCAGCCTGTCATCCATCAGTTAAAGATTTATTTTGCTTTAAAATTAAAGGAGTTGCTTTGTTTATCTGTTCCACCCGCTCCACCCATTCACGGGAACATTCAATGGAGGAAAAAAATGGTATCTGTAGCTGTAGAAACGATATTATTTACATAACAGACTAACAGCAGAATCATGCTGCCAAAGCAATGAATGTATAAGTCACCAGGGTTGCCAGGTTGGCTGCAGGTCTTCTTGAAGCCCTTGACAAATGACTATTCTTAGATTACAAAGTCCTCCTCCTCCCTTCTCAGTGCCAGTGTGGATCACGGTCTGCACTGGTGGCCTTTCTGCTCTAGGTGGTCCATGTCTGCAGCACTCGTGCTCTGATCTTTAACCACGGCCTTCCATCTAACTCCAGTGTTCCCTCGACTTTCACCGAGCTGCCAGTTCTTATCCACAGTCCAGTACCGGTTTGACGAGACCCTCTCGCTGCTTTAGGCGGGACCTGATTTCCGCTCCCCTTGACTGAATCCTCCCCACCCCCACCAACCGCACTCGCGACTGCTCCCTTCCTGAAACTCACCTCCAGGTGACACGAGTCGGGCTGACGGCCATCATGAGGGACGCCATCTGACCCTGGGCTTTTGGCCAAGGAGTGCATCCGGCTGATCTCCTCCATCACACGGGCCTGGAGCACCTGAGAGGAGAAGAACTGAAGGATCAGGGCTTACCATGCACACACTGTTGTATACAAATCTTTGTGGGGACTCTCCATTCATCTCTAATCCCAACAATGAAACCCCTAACCCCTACCCAACCCTAAACTTAACCATAAGTAAGCACACAAAATACAAGACTTTTGGCATTTTTAGTTTTTTTGTTTGCATTCACAGATTTTCATAAAATTGACTTCCACATTTGGGCGTGCCCAGTTTGCATGCTTAAGTGGGTCTCCTCCCAATTATACAGGTATTTTAGGGTTCCGGGTGAATCGGTGCAGGTAATCGCGATTAACGTGTGACTGCGTGTCCTGTATTTCCTGCCATAGGTACTTCTGTAAACTGAGCAGGATTAAGTATCACCATTTACAGCCGCCACTATCCTGGCACATGGATGAATGGCACCAATCAGCGCCCCCCCCTCCCACCTGATTGTCTTTCTTCAGCTGCTCCATCTCTGCTTCCCTGCGGCTGAGCTCCCTCTCCCGCTCCCCACCACTCTGCATGGCCCGGTTCAGCTCCAGGCACTTCTGAGAGTACCTCTCGGACAGGCCATCCAGCTCCCTCTGCAGGCCCTGCCGCTCTGACCTTAGGACAGCAGGGGGCGCCATCACAAACAAGCTGGTCATCAACTTGACATCAGCTCTCAAAATCAGTTATCAGACCTCAAAATTGGCACAAGAATATTCTAATTGTAAGACTAGAGATGATTTTAGACACACACATCTGTATTGATATTTTTTGGGGTCCATCCTTGCATTTATATGTGTAAAACTCTAATCCCAACAATGACAACCATATCCCCTACTCAGCCCTAACCTTAACCACAAGAAAGCAAACAAAATGCAAGACTTTTGACATTTTTAGTTTTTTGAGGGCAGTCACAGATTTAAAAAAAAATAATTCAGTTTTCCCTCGTGGGGACCAACAAAATGGTCCCTACGGTGTCAAAAGAACAGATTTTTATAACATTGTGAGGACCAATACCACAATACAATATATACATAACGCACACACACACTCTCTGGACCAAACCTCCAACACCTCCTCATGAAAGGCACATAGAAAGCTGCAGCATGCGTGATGAGTAATTGGCAGCCCGAAACCAAAATAAAACTGAAGCAAAACCTACAGTTCAGCAGCTCCTACTGTAATACCCCCCCAGCCCGTATCTTGCCACCCACCGGACTGCTGCATTTTAACGCGAAATGCAACGGAACCGGTCTTGAGGAATGCGACCAAGCTCTTGGGGCTTCTGCATTTTCCCACCCAGCTGCGCAGGATATGCGTGGGGCCCCAATATGTGCCGTTAGCGAGTTACGCAACATTGCAGCCTGGCACCTGCCAGAGCCCCACCCCCATCTGCCAGGGGCCCTCCCCCATCTGCCAGGGGCCCTCCCCCATCTGCCAGGGGCCCTCCCAGGTACTCACTCCTGCTGCCTCTGCAGTGCCTCCACATTCGCACTGGCCCCCGCCAGCCGCCGCACTGCCTCCAGCTCGCGCTCCACCTCCTCGCGGTGGGCCTTCTTCAGAGCTTCCATTGCTGGGGAGGCACTTCAATTTAGTTTTAGATATATATTACTTTCAGGTTAGGTTTTAGCAATTTTATATTTAGGGATAGTCTTAAAGAAGTAGAGGTATTTCATTTCTCTGAATACACGTAATGTACTAAATGTTCTCCAAATGAGCAAAACATGTTCCAGGTAGTATTGATGGTTATCTAAAGATAATAAACTGGATTATATTTCCTTGAATGATTTCTGTCAGGGAAGAAAGAGAAACAATCATTACTTTAGCTGAATAGTATTAAAACAGTGACAGGAAGTACTTGATGTATTACTATTTAATTTCAGTTAGTTTTGGAAGCAATTTAAGTTTTCATTTTGTTGTATTTATATTACTTTCAGAATGTTTCCTTCAAGCTTTAGCTAAAGGTAACCCTGGGGTACAGCCTAGACCAGAGGTCGGCAACATTTTTAAAGCAAAGAGTCGTTTTCTCCTAAATGTCTGACCCAAGATTTACAAAGATTCACAATGGGTAAAGAAGGGGGATTGAGATACGATTTTATAATGTGGTATGTGTATATATGCATATAACACAAAAATAAAAGTTCAAGTACTTACAAAAACTATTATAGAAAAATATTTTTTTTGGGGGGGGGGGGGGCATCTCTGGTTTAAATCACTCAGACACTTAACAACGCAAAGGTGACTAACAGCACAACACGGGTTAGTTCTGTAGCGACAGACTTCACCCTCATCCCTCCTTTTGTCTGGCTCTGTAGTCGTCTGTTCTTCGCTCTCCACTTCAGTACTGTAACTCCGCTAACCGAGCAGCGCAAAATGTCCTCACCACCACGAACTCAGCTGGCTATAATATGTAAATCTGAGAATATATAATCCTTTTTACGAAGACCAGGGAAGGTGTGGTGACGATTTACTACAAAAACTATATGAAAGAATTTGGAATCCCAATAAACGTTGAAGCGTACATCCAATCTCAGGTGCTTAAGAAAGCATACCATTTAACCAGAGGAGTAATCTCGTTTTAGCGGATGACTTTGAGGAAGATGTAAATTATGCAATTAAGACGTAGCAGAAGCATGTGACGGACAGCCTCATTGACATATAGCTAAAGAAATATCTAAACGGAAAATAATTCGCAGCCATGTGGCTGACGAGCCGCAGGTTGCCGGCCCCAGACAATTCTCACATGGGGATGCACAATCTGATAAGTACAGTTCACACACAGCAGAGGTACGACAGGAGTCCCTTGGTCTGCCTGGCCCCGCCTCAAGCCGCCTGGCCCCGCCTCAAGCCGCCTGGCCCCGCCTCAAGCCGCCTGGCCCCGCCTCACCCTGCGCTGTGGCCTGTGCTTCCTCCTTCAGCAGTCTGTCCCTCTCCATCTCCAGCTCCCTTGTCTCCCTGTCGTGTCTCCTCTGCAGCTCGGCCAGGGCATGCTGGTGCGCCGTCTCCATGGCCTCCAAGCTGCGGCCACATGGAGCCTCGGGCCCACAGTGACCCAACCCGCCTACTCCTCCTCCTCCTCCTCCTCCACCACTCTGTTTTCGCTCCAGTTGCTGCCTCAGAGACGCCACCTGAACAACAGAGAGGCGGAGAGAGGGGTAAAGCAGGCCGGTACGATCACATGATCACCAAGGAAAAGGCCTGAACCACACAGACACACACACACCCCGTTTATCCAGACTTTCCCTCATCATTAGCAATGGTAAAGCAGAGCCACAAAAAATGTTTTTTTCGGGTGACTATTTTAAAATAATCTCCAAAATCCATGTTAAAGTCTTCATAATGTGTCATGCTATTTTGAGAGAAAATGTGGAACAACGTGGGTTAAACCCCCTCACCCGATGCTTATCTACTCTCTGGTTGCAAGGGATGCAAGCAAAACTACCCCAAGCGGCAGCCAGACGCAAACCGAAAGCGGCGGGTGGCCACACACCAGGTAGCATTTTGTTAATTTGCATCTGCAAATTAAAAATCTGCTTCACTCACTACCTCCCTCTGCAGCGCCTCATTGGCCGGCTGTCCGCCCAGTGAGCTCATCGGGGGCAGGGAGCACATCCTCTTCAGGGGAAGCTTCTCAAACTCCGCCCACTTCTTCTCAATCTCTTCCTCCATTCGCTGCCGCTGCTCCATCGTCGTGCCCGGCCCTTTCTCCCGAGCCTGCCCCTCACCCGCCCCCCGGAGAAAGGTGGGCATAACCCCAAGGCCAACAGTCACCGGTGCTAGCTCCACATAGTCAAACCGCCGCACAGCAGCCGTGGCGGGAGGGGTGGCTGCCCCGGTCGACTGCCAGGAGGGGTGCTGACGGGAGGAGGGGGTGCGACCAAGACTATGGGAGTTCTCTTTGTCACTACTGCTAACCGGCAGCCTGCGTGGAATGAGAAGGTGATGAATCAGTCCACTGATTTACATGCCCCTAGGTATGTGCAGCGATTCACTGCATACACCTGCTGCCAGTGACTCAGCATGTAATCACTGCACTGCTAATGGACAAGGCCCACGCAGTGCGGCACCGTGCACTTACTGTGTGATGTCGGGGGTATTGCCAGTCCGGACGCTTTTCCTCAAAACCTCGATCCAGTTCTTGCGGATTCCAGCAGTCATGGCGGAGAGGATGAAGACGGCATTCAGGGTCTGACGGGGGGGGGGACAAGAGCCAGACTATAGTTAAGGGAGGGGGGTGCAGGAAACGGAAGGGTTTCAGTTGACGCAACACAAAGAACAGCAATGCCGAGGACCAATCAGGAATGCGCACCTGTATCTGGAAGCCATAGTTCTTTTCGACGTCAAACTCGGTCACATTTACACAGGACCTCAGGTCGATCTCCCCATCAAGATCATCTTTCTATTGTGGTGGTGGGGAAGGACAAAAGATAAAATACCAGACACCGAGCAAAGACACATAAACTAAATTTACATGAAAGAACAAGGAGTTGTGAAACGTAAATTCATATTCCTGTAATAGGATGTTGCTATAGTTACCAAATATGAACAGATCTGGTAGAACCAGAGAAATTTTTAAAATAGGAAAAAAAAAAACATCCATCAAGGGTTAAATACCATGTAATAAATGTATTAAGTGCCAGTATAACAGTCAGCTCACCTCTTCTGCTCCTGAATCCCTGTAGTATTTAAGGCTGGAGTCAGTCAGCACAAACCAATGTTTCTTCCACTGTAAGACACAAGGGATCCATATTGAGTTATTACCAAGGACAGGGCCTGATCTACTCTTATACTGACTAAAAACCAGCCAATGACTGACTGACCTTGTGCACCTAACATATAAACTAGTCTATATGACCACATGAATGATGTATACGTATCAGGGTACAAGGCCCATGTGACAGAATGATGTAAGAAGAGGATAATCACACGGTCTTATTACAGCATCACCAAACAAACCTGTTTATACAAAACTGAAGAGAACAGCAAAACATGGGGTTAGTTTACTAAAGTATTCAACCTTTGAACATATATAGATGTTGGTACAATAATACTCTGACATTATTAGTTAGAGGGACCCTAAAGATGCCTATATTCATAAAAGGTCAGCTCAGGTAAAGCAGGATGATACAGTCACTTTAAAAAGTAAGGATTGTCGAACAGAAACTCCAGGCTACAAGAGAGACAGCGAGAATTTGATCCTCTACCTCTCCATGTTCGTCAAGCACCGACATCCACCCCTTCTTAAAATTAAGGAGATCGGGCTGCAGAGAGAGACAGAACACAGGTAGTCAGCTGTCAAGCTCATTTCTGGATGTGAGGAAACATCTTTGTTATAAACAGACAATACTGTTCCAGTGAAGTGCTTAACTGCAAAATCATCCACATTCAAAATTGAACAACTTTTTAAATTAAAAACCATCTTTCCTGTGATACTGTGAAACCGCTGTACACAATTTACGTGGCGTTTCTGTACACCTCACAACACACACCTTAGAGTGCATCTCATGCAACACATGATATTGTTGGAGGAGCTGGTGAATAATGGCCCAGAGAGCCGTGAACGCAGGCGTGAATAAGGTCGGGGGAGCTGACAGTCTGCGCAAATGAACGAGAGCACGCAGCTGTGTGCGTCTGTGTGCGTCTGTGTGTACATGTGTGAATGCAGGAAGAAAGCGAGGAGGTGATATATGACAAAATGAATAGCTGTGAATAGCTGCAGGAAATACCTAAAAGAAAAAAAGAAAAAAACACGAAACAGCAGAGAAATTCAAATACAGAGCAAGACATCAACAAAAAAAAAATTCAGCACTCCAGATTGTGGTTTCAGATTAAGAAAGCTTTTTATATTTACATTCCTCAACTTCTGTTTTTATCTCTTGCTGCCTTATGCAAAGTTTCCTGACCCTCAGACAATACTCTGCATTACTCTAAGCTAAAGTCAACATCAAGTGATTTCTCAAAAAATTCTTTTCTTATTCTATATAAATTACATATACATATATACGTATATTATGTACATAAAAAAATTACACTGAACCAGTGTTAAAGAACACCTCATCATTTAAAAGGGCTTCAGTGTATGAAGTCATGAACTCTGGGTAGAGTAATGTCTACTTCTGTGTAAAAGCCGACCACTGATCGACCAACAGAAACGCAGAGTTTCATGAGAAACCTAATATTGAGACAGAGGTTAAAGTGCGTGCAACGGAGTAATTTAAAACATGACAGCTAACATAAAACATGGCACTACACGACGAAGTACGTATTCAGGAAACACCTACGGACAAAACGAAGAGGAAGAGGAGGAAATGTAGACGTAAGCGACACACAAGGGGCCTGATATGAACGGACAAAATATATGGCAGTATCTGGACGAAAGGTCCCGTGCATTTGAGTGCAGCCGAATGGACAACAATACCGCCGAGACACAAAACAAACAAGAACCCAAAGAAGCTTGCTGATCCCCAATTAAGTCACATCTCCGGGAAACCTGTCACCCAAAATATCCCATGGCTTAATAACACCCATCAAGAATTAACAGCTACTTTTAAAGAAAATGAATAGTGATTTGTGTTTGTGGATTGAACTTCTTACAGATGCGTGATAAAAAGTCGTTTCCTGGATACTAATATCACAGCACAGCCAACAAACACGCGTGCAGAGACGCACCAAACAGCCCCATCCATATTTTGCGCAAAGGATATCGGCGGATACTAGTAGGTATGTGAAAGGGTCTCTCACAAACCGATCGAGGTTAAAATACAAATAACGAAACTACACAGTATATTACCTATATAATCGTACTCTAACCGCATAAAGACACACCCACTCTCCGCCCGAGCATTTACTTTCATCAACTTCTCAAAAGCGTTACTTTCATATATGCAAAACTCAAACGAAACTTTAACGCCCAAAACAATACGGAGACATACGCAATATAGTTGACTAAAAATAACGCTGTCCACAAGTCATTCCCATAAAGTTAACTATAACCTTTTTTGCCAACAAGCTAGCTGGGCCATCCTACTGATCATTCACATTTCAAGAACAGACAAGACTTACCGTCATGTCAGCCAGGTCCGGAGGACAGATTGTAAAACAGAGGCAGAAAAAGATGTTAAACACACAAAAATAATCAGATGTTAACTAACCAAGTTTTGTGTCGCTGGCACGGTTGTCATCATAAACGCGTTGCATTTATCTATCTACATTCATATAATTCATGTGCTAGCGATCCTGATGCCAGCGGTGAAAACCAGCATGTTTTCTCGGCCGTTTCAGCCCTTTGCAAAAACGCCTAATTCATAATCCGATTATATATCCGAAAAAAAGCAGATCTATGGTTTTGAACTGAGACGCCGATCGTTCAAGTTTCGTTAATCTGCAGCTTTCACAACTTCTGAGAAGTTTGCAGCACCACCACCCTAGAAAGACTGGTTACTTCCTGGGCGGATCCGCAAACCTATCAGCTACGCCGCCGGCAAGCGCGACTTCACGAGCTAGGGGTCAGTGTTTGATAGAGGTGAATTTTGCACCATGTGTTTGTAAATAAAGAAAAGGCAAGAACGTACATACCCTAACCTCACTTACAGTAGGCTAATTGGGCCGTGCTGTCTCCGTTTTAACATATCAGCACTAATCACTTTGTTCTTATAGGAGTCATACTATTCCTTTATAAAGGCATATCTTATTAATGCATCCGAGTATCTCGGCAGGACGCTCACACGCACAATGGCGGCAAATTTATCGGACGAATGTACGCGTGTAATAGGGCCTGCCAACTAAGGGAAGGATGACTAATTGCGTAAGAGACGGAGGGCCAGGGACAGCCGCTGGGACATCAGCTGTTACGGCTATTCACACAACCTCAGTACGGGACAAGTGCCAATATAACTAATAAACTACAATAAATAATGCAATAACTCCAATCAATCCATTAAAACTGAAAAAACAAGCACTTAGTCTTCCTAAAAATTGGAAATAGCAAGGCTATTTACCCCTCAGGTACACACTTGATATATTTCAGTAAATAATTTATCGTAAATGTATTCTTAATATATCAACTATGATTTTAGTTTTAGCATATATAACATGTAGAGTTCTGAACACTAACTAGGGACATCTGAAAGTACATTACCCCTATCTCAATGCATACATATTTTACTTTGGAATGTTCTTTTAATATCAAAAGTGTCCCGTATCTATATCCTGTCGATATGCCAGTATGAGCTGAGTGTAATGATGCGTATCATAACCATACGACAGCTGTGCCCTAATAAGGGGGACTAACAGACTAATCGGTGGGTCTTTCCCATGATGAATCCTTTACCGGAACTTGCGCTTCCTCAGCAAAACAATGACGGTGTGGTCAGGGATGCTTGCCTTTTCACGCGCTTCGTCTGACGGGAATCTGGAGCGGCAATTCCCGGCATTTCTGTCTGGAAGCAGCTCCTGTATGTTCACGGTGTTAGAATTCATGCAATTAAATAGACATGCTACGTCTTTAAGTGGCGAATATTATACGTCACATTACACGTGAAATACGCTGAAAAAAGCATAGGGAATTAATTGGGAAAATAGCGATAAATATTTATTTAATACAGATTTATTTAAATAACCGACCAATGACTGACCTGAGAGTTTCCAGATGAACGTTTCAGCTGTACCTTCCAGTGGTTACCTTCTTCTTGCGAGGGACTGCATGATCTCTATAGTTGTTAAATGAAAATTTGAGGTTCTTGTTATATTGTGTGATAACATACAAGCCATCCTACTATATCGTTGTTCTATATTGTTTTTTTCAGTGTATCATACTTAAATGTGTTAGTATTCTTATACAGAGCATTTAAGGTCAATTAACATACCATAGACTCAAAAGGAGCAGTCCCATTGTGGGCTTCTTTTGTGTTGAATGTGGTTATTATATTGCATTATTATATTATTGTAATCCACCACAGAAGATTCTGCTCACTGAATGCTTCATGTCTACTGCTGTGTGAGGAGCATTAACACTATTCTTCAGCTTGTATCATTGTGTCCCTTTTTAAATCCACACCTGTGTATGGAGAGAGTTGCTTGACTGGGTCCTTGTTAACTGGCCAGCCTCTCTGTCCTGCCTGTGCCGCTGCCCCTGGTCACATTCCCTTCCATTCGCCTTCCCCCGTTCACCCAGCCCAGCCTGGTCCCTGTAGACTTCCTTTGTCTGGGTGTGACTGCAACAGACCATGAGCTTTAATACTGTACATTAAGACAGACAGAGACACTAGCCCAGGGCTGTAGTGTTTAAGCAGGAGGTAGTGCAGTAGACAACAACCTTGACTTTTAACTTGGAAACGATCGGTTCAAATTCCAAGAGTGTCCTTGCTATAGTACCTGTGATTCAAGCCATCAACTTGTGCTGAGTCAGTAGCTTCTCCTGCCATATAACTGTTGATGTCAGCAACTTTTTGCACCAGCTCTCCTTGAGGACTGAGTGACTGATTATAGAATAGATGCCTGTTTTGCTCTAAATGAATTGATAAATAAAACTGCAACCATTCAGTTAGTTTGTGTATAACACCTCTGCCTCTATATCTCTAAGGAGGTACTTATTAGATTATTGCCAGGTCTAGTCAGTCCTATGGGTGACATAAGCAGTTGCCTAGGGTGCCTTTTGGCCTCAGACAGGGGGGTGCTGGAGGTATTAGTCACTTAGGAAGTTACATCGGCAAGGAGCAGCACTGCTTATTTCTGAGCAGAAGTTGTTTCTGCAATGAAACTGGCTGATGAGTATCTGATACCATCAGTTTTTGGAACCAAAGCTAGGCCTACAGGATTGGCTGTAGCCCCCGCACTACACTGTGGTATGCTAACATTGCTGAAAATGTTGAAAAAAACAGTTCTGCTATATCTCTCCCATTAGGACTAGTGTCTTCTTCTTCTTGAATTACACACTCCATTTTCATTATTCACTTTTGTGCTGCCAGACCACTCCCTTAATCCCTACTGCTTGTCATTTATGTCAATCACTTAATCCGATTGTATACAGATGATTGCTTACCTTGCCGGCTTATACAGTTCCTCCTTTCCCAAGATATGGTTCTGAGATCTTCCAAACTGCCCTGGACATTCCCTTTCATATATTGTTTTGACCTTAGGAAGGTCAGCCATGAGCGCATACTCCTCCTTGTTCAGCCCCACATACATTGATCCCCCAGAGAGGTGGCTGCACTCAGACTCCAGGGAACTCTGGGAAGAAGTGTACCGCTGTGACTGGGGGGAGAGACCTGGGTTATGATGAAATGACTGTCGATGTTCCGGGCTGGAGGTATGGGGCTCCAGACTCCTTTGTCTGCTATTGTTCCGACTGCCACCCCTGCTGTTGGCTTCAGAGGTGATGAAGGTTGATTTGGAGATATGTTGTCCCTGACCTTGCCTCCTGGATGGGGAAGAGCTACGTGAGATGGGGGGACTGTGGAGCGAATTTGAGGAGCTGCGCCAGGAGCCTGGAGAGGGACTCGATTGAGAAGCAGTTTTCTTTATTTCAGAGGATACTGACCCCGACCTGCAAATTATATCGGTAGCTTTCCTCGGGGGTGGCTGGTTGGTATCATAGACTTTACGTGAAGGAGACGAACTACGACTGTCGTAGGCTGTTGTATTAGATAAGCTGTTTGCCCTGGTTTTAGGTGGAAATGATGGACGAGGCAAATCATGAATTTGCCTTGAAGGGGAGGGACTCCTGCTGCCATGACCATGAATCCCTGCTACACTTTTTGTCTCGCTTTTACGTAGGATGGAATAGTTTGATGTGTTATAACCTTGCCTGGAGGGAGATGAGCCCCGGCTGTCGAGACTTCGACTGTTGCTGGGCATGTTTGAGTCTTTTTTTAGTCGCTCCCCAACTCTTCTGGAAGGGGTAGAAATTTGGCTATTATGGCCTTGAATGCCAGAAGTGCCTCTTGCCTCCGATTTCCGCAGGATAGTTTGACTTGGGGTATTACAGGTTCTTCTTGAAGGGGCTGAGCCATGGCTGTCACGACTAGAGGTATTGGTAGAGATTCCTGAATCGGTTTTTCGCAGGATAGACTGGGTTGGGGTGTCATACCCTTTCCTAGAAGGAGAAGAGCTACGGCTGTTATTACTGTAGCTATTAGTGGCTAATTTTGAGTCTGTTTTTCGCAGGAGGGTTTGGCTTGGAGTCTCATTTATTTTCCTAGATGGGGAGGAGCTACGGCTGTCACGGTTATAACTGTTAGGAGTGGTTTTTGTGTCGGTTTTTCGGAGGAGAGTTTGGCTTGGAGTATCGTACCCTCGTTTTGATGGTGAAGAGTCGCGACTGTTTGACCTAATTCCACTGGAGACATTCACATCCTTTTTCCTGAGAGAATTTCTTAGGTTTGCAAAGGAGTCAGTTTGTGAATATGAGCCAATAGAGTTAGCAACTGATTTAAAGTTTTTTGATACATTAGCAATATCCAAACCTCGTCCATAAGAATTTTGGGATGGTGTTCGAGGCCCTTGACTGGACCCTTGAGGAAAGTCAAAATTCCTTCTGCTGGACATGCCTGACTGGTCAGCTTGTCTGGATGGAGAGGCACTCCGGGATGGAGAAGATGATCGAGAAAACGTACAGCCCTGCCTTTGCAAATTTCCGGGTTGCTGATGGGTTGGAGAGTAAGACAACTGCTGTCCTCTAGAGTAAGAGCTGTCACAGCGTCTATGCTGGGATGACTCCAGAGATTCTGCCTGTTTAAAAGGGGTGGGGCTTAGGCTTCTCTGTCCTGAGTCAAAATTCCATCCGTAGCTGGATTCTGAGATCCCCGAAGGTGGGGAATTTGCCAGAGATGGATCATATCCCTGTGTCTCCGAACTCCGCCTCTGAGAGGGTACACCGAGATCTGGGTTCCGAAAGGGGATAGCAGCTTTGGGTTCTGGACTCCGGTGGCTGGGTAGGGGGTGGCCTATTTCTAAGTGCCGATATGGTGCTGGTGGCTTCTTCTCCTTAAGAGAATGGATACCTCCCGCCCTTCCCAGAGAAAGGTAGCCACTGTCATGGTCTTTTTGTCCTTTTGCTCCTGATGGAAAGTAAAGACCAGTCATGAGAGGAACATGAAGTTTGGAGCTGGATTTGTACAACAGTCTATGATATAGGCAAAAATCGCACCATTTTTTCAATAGTCAGGAATATATCCAATTAAGTCACATGGTTCAGCTCTTACAGTTCTTGATTGGTGTCACAATAATACATTGTGAGGAGTCTAGGAGCAGCAAGGACTCCATGACTGACAAACCTGTTTGTCTAGAAAAGCCATCTTTGCTCCGTGCCTCTTCCATCCAAGCTTGGGGGTTGGGTCTGTGGGGAGCTGGGTGCAGACGAGTCATGGTGGGGTAAGATGCTCCGTCCTGGTAGGCTAATTCGTCGTCCTCTTGGCTGAGCGAATCGCTAAGTTCAGGGAAGTCAGATGGATCTTGAGTGCTGGTCAGTTGGGATACAAATAGGGAAGTTGGGAAGGAGAAAGTGACAAGAGAAAAAACAGACAAGACAACAGGGCAGATTGGTGGCTAAAACAAACAAAGTGGAGGCAAGGAAACGTATCAGGTAGTTAGAGGACTGAGGACATGGGGTCAACATAAAGATCAACACTGGCAAACACAATCACAAAAGAGACACAGTACAAATACAGAGCTCAGATAGCTCTTCCCTCACAAAAAACTCAAGCACGGAATTTCAGTCTAATAATTCAACCTGTCTGTGCTGTCGTCCTCGTCACAGATGTAAAGTTCACAGCCAGGACTCAGTATGCACAGGGAACCCTCCTCGCAGCCCAGGTGATCCCTGCTGATGTCACAGTAGCTGCTCACCACTGACAGGTCATCTCGATCGTCCTGATTGGTGGAGGATAAAAATAAACATCCAATGAAAGAAAAACAGTGAATGATTATTTTGCACATTACTTTGGAACATAGGTAAATTTGAGATGTTGTGGTAGTCCAGTACATGAAAAGACATTCAAAGTACCAGAAATCCATCTTGATTAAAGGTAAAATTCATTATTATAAAGTTGACCAACAATTTTGTTGCAAGTAAAATGATCAGTCAATTCTCCGGGTTTGGTATCTTTTGACTAAATAACTTCCCGAGATTAGATACCCTTTAGTTTCAGAATGCTGCACTTTAACATAAATAATATATGAAAAACAAATGTATACTGATATGGAAACGCAAACACTAATAGACATATGAACTTACTTAGTATAATGTTGGTCTGGAGCTCCTATTTATGAATCCATTGCGCCAGAGCCAGAGGCTTCATACAAGGCACACAACGTCTTCTGTGTCCTTAGCTGTCTCTGCTCTCTTTCCTTCTCTAGATTACAGGGTTACACTGCTGTAACTCAAGCTATCTTATGATTATTTAATTGCAATGCTTTTTTGTTTTATGTTTCTTATAGGCTCAGTCTTCTTGATCTTCTTGATCTCCTTGATCTCCCCGTCTGCTAAATGCAATGGTTTGAGGTGCTAATTCTCGACTAACTTTCTGATGTTTGTCTGTTGGGTATCACGGTTGTCTTTGAGAGCACACACTTCACAGAAGTGCTAATCATTTTACCAGTTAATTGTTCAAGTCAAAAAATGTTCTTACATGAACACCTTTAAAGAATTTTTTCACTTTCTTTCCTTTTCCATCTCTTTTCACCTGTTTTCCTCATACCAAGTACGTAATCCTTTGAACTTTTTATTCACTCACCCAAATGACTATACAAACACTAAAATAAAATAAAAAACAAAATTAAATGGACAAACTAAAAGACAGACAAGGGTGAGAGAACCAGGCAGCCAGATGACTAACAAAATGGTGCTAGAGGGCCTGCTAAAGCCATGAACCTCCTACAGCTGAACGCCCCAGTTCATAAGGAGGTATCCTAGCATCCCTAATGATGACTTTGAATTTATGAGCAAACGGGTCGCAGTCATTACCCCGTCTCATGCAGACTCCGTCTTCATATTACGCTCCTATTCCCAATGACACTGTAAGCTACCTGTTCTCGTTAATTTATAATCAGATTGTGAGCTCTTGTCCATTCCTCGCCTGTGGTTTTTAACAATCCTCCAGCAGCATTTGCGTATAGTTTAACTGGGTATAACCTCACCTGCCGTGGTTTTAATATATTCAGAAATACAGTCAGGACTCCAGGACTTCTGTGTTCCGGGCCCAAATTAGGATTTTGGGAAATAAATGGATGTTCCACATCTGCTTCGACCTTCAAATCAACTGAGTCTTGATTCCTTGTTCTCATGTTGTTACTCCCTACTGTTCTCACTCTGCCTGCTTTTGCCCATTTCCTCCTTAAGCTCCGTTCCAGCCCATGTAGAAATCCCCCAAATATGGAGCACCGCTGTCTCTGACTCACCCGCGGAGGCACGTTGGCATGCAGGTGCCTGAGCCGCAAGCAGGTCTGGCAACGGGACGGGTCGAAGATATTGGGCTGGAACTTGCGGCAGTAGAGGTCTTCGCCGGCAAGTGGCATGTCGCGTCCGGGAGGGGCACACAGTATCACTCATTGCCCTTCCCAAACCCTACTATCCAAACAAGGGATTCATAAGCACAGCTCGGTGTTGTACGAGACTGGAATCAACATAACACAGAAATACACAACTGGAAAAGAGGCCTTATTGATCCCGCCATGGCGGGACAGTAGCAATGGAAGCAATTTATTTTTAAAAAGCTGCCTGCAAACAAAACAATATTCTGCTGTTCACTACGGGTCCCTGTCAGCGCAGTTGGACAGATGCAGCCCTGCCGTATGCAGTAGAACTGTAACTGCAGCTGTGCGCAGCCCGGTGGACTGTATTTCACAGCTCAGTAGAGCCAGAGACTCATTCGGGCGGAACAGCGAGGTCATTACTTACGTTACCGGAACGAAAACACAACAAAGAGCGCCTATACACTTTATAGCGTTTCAATTAACTTAATCCACAATTTCACAACTATGGAAAAACACTGCATCAAGACTTGCATTATACATTCATTGCAATAAAAAATGTGCAGTTCTGCAATAATAAATTATAGCGTGTTCCAAGTCCATTTACAGCAAGAAAAGCCAATAAATAAGAGCTTCGAACAATACCTCCCAAGCCAGTCACCCTCGGTCAGATCCAATCCATTTAAACACAGAAAATAATCTGTCTAGCAGAACTCGAGGCAGGCCTGTTCTTGGGGTACTTAAATCCCCCCAGGGGTTCACAAGCTCATTGGCTGCTCAAACAAAGGGAAAACTGCTACCCACATGGCCGGCCATTTTGGCTCAGATGGGGACTGCTACATAACACCCCCCAATAACCCAAAAGAGCCAACATGGCACGCATGGCCTGAGAGTTTCTTGCCCAATAGCTGTATTGAATATCATCTGCTGTAGAAAAGTAGAGGAGGGACCTTTGGGATGCACAGATGGCAAGTACACACTTACAGCAGTCTACATAAATAAGTAAAATGGTGGGGTTTTAATAAACTGGGCAACTGGATGGTTCAAGTGTCTGTGAAATTTGTAAATTAACATTACTCTCACGCGTTATCGACTGTATTAAGAAGATCTCAGGATATATCGTATCACTCGATTTATTTCTTCAATTGCTGGAAGACAATAATCCGGTCAACTGAGCTGTAGTCAAAAAGACAACACAGGTAGGATTTTATTAACAATGTGAATACATTAATTATTCAGGTTTATACATGAGTATAGTACAAAAGCACCATGAGTAAAGAAATTATCAAAAGACAGATGTCACTGCTCATCATTACAACAACACAGCGCAGGGTGTGCAGGTCACAGTCGATGAGGAGGTCTTATGATGCTCCGGTGCTGTTACTTGGCATTCCTTTCCAAGCCCCTTTAATGTACCATGGTCGTTAGTTTGACAAATCTTCAACTGTGGAGCTCATCACAACTGCTTGGTCCCCAAAAAGCGCAGGCGACCCCGACACCACCACCTCCCAGTGCCTCTCAGTCTTCGTGGTTGGTCTTCCTCCCCGTCCGTCTGCGCCGCTGTTTCTTGCTGGTCCGCCCCAGTCTGGACTTCCTGTCTGTGGGCCCCAACTTCCTGTCTGGCCCCCTGCCTCTTCCTGATCTCTCTTGCCCCCAGTCCCTCACCATCCCTTTCTTCTTCCGCTTTTTAGTGCGAGCGTGGAGGGAGGCAGTGAGAGAGGACAACCTGGAGTGGGGGGTGGGGCAGGGTGCACAAGAGTGGAGAAATTAGTAAGCAAGAGAAATGTCACGCGTAAGGTTTCTTAGAGGCATCACTACAACTCCCTACAGGAATCCGCATATTCTCCTTGTATCCAAAAATATATATATAAAAAAAAGTATAAAACACATAATTTGGTGTCAACTTCAGACAAATACTGCATGAAGTCATACGCTTTGGTGAAATACCGTCGATGTTGGTCATAATGCCAATGAGAAGAAACAAACAAAATATAAATACTGCTTTAAATGCACACACACACACATAAATATGTGTGTGCTATGATTTATGCGTCAAAACATAAACATTTTAAAAACAGAGACAACACAGACAAATATGCACTTAACCAAGTAATTGGTGGTGAGATTGTTTTGTTTGTCATAGAAGCAGAATGTGCAGAAAATAAACAAATTTAGATTCAGAGTTATTAGCCCTTTTAACAGAGCCAGTCTTAGGCTGGGAGGGGCCACAGGGAATAAAGCAGTTTTTAATGCTCACTGTTTTGGCTTTGAGGTTGCAGAACCTCCTGTGTTGCAGGCTGCTTCTGGTTCTTTGGTTTCCACCAAACAGTGCACAGATTAGCAATTTGGCTAACTGGCACCTGTAAACTGACTATTGTGCATGTGTGTGTGCGTGTGTGTCCTTCCAGTATGTTCCCCTGCCCTGAGCCATATGCCACCTTGGACAGGTTTCAGCCCCCCCCCCCCATGAAGCCCTGGGGGTGCAAAACATGAAGGGAAACCTGACTAAGGAGGCTGCACAGTGTCACTCAGACACATTATACAGGTGTTACAGGAGGGCGGTCCTACTTTTTGGAAAGTATCGGTGCTCTGGCTGTCTTTGGCACTGTGCTTACTGTATCCTCCTCATTTTCATTAACGTCATCTGCCTGGTTAAGCAAAAATGCACAAGAGAACAAATGGGAGTCAGTTCTGCATGCAGTTGAAACATTAACTACCTGTCAGGCTGGGCAATAATATTCAATGGAGGGTGGAATCTGTAAACACCAAAGAAAATGCAGATACCTGAGCATTCACTGGCTCCAGACGACTGGCCGCAGTGAGGTCCAGGTCACTGATGGTTGTCACGGTGACAGTGTGGTTAGGGAAATCATACTGAAGCGACTCTGTCGTGTTAGTAATCACGTCTTCCAATTCATCTGCTTCTTCTAGGTAGAAATAAAACACAAGAACATAGGCCAGGGATGTGATCGTGTTTGAATTGCCAGGATATCATCATACAATGGGTGTATTTCATCTATAGTAAAAAGTCACAATCGTCAAAAAGTGGATGTACATGCTCATCAGAAACGACAATATATCAGAGACATTTCATTCCCGGTCCCTTACTGAGGGCCTCATTTCGCTCCTTCAGCATCTTCAAATACTCCTTATGTCTCTATAAGAAAGGATACAGATTTTATTACTTCTAAATAAAGTTATACCATTATGTTTCTGCAAACACTACACTGAAAAGGTACAGATAACAATGCCTTTCTTGTCCTTATCCAAAAAACTTCATTTGAATTGAATTTAGTGATTAGTTGTCATTGTTGACACACCACAGCACACAGTGCACAACAAAGAAATGCGTTCTCTGCATTTAACCCATATGTGACATAGCAGGGGGCAGCTAAGTCAGCGCCCGGGGAGCCGTGTTTGGGGGCAGTACCTTGCTCAGGATACCTCAGTGGTGCCTTGCTGGTCGGGGATTCAAACCTGCAATCTTTCAATTACAAGTGCGCGTCCCTAATCATCAAGCCACCACTGCCCACAAAAGTTACAGATGCTCACAACCCAAGCAATGAACAAAATGAGCTAAAACGATTTACTCTCACACTAAATCCCACTGGCCAACACTACAGTTCCCACAGTACCTCTTCTCTAACCCTCTTCCGTTCTTCCTTAAGTTTGTTCTTAATTTCCTCCACGGCAGCTTTCCGTCTCTCCACTTTCCTCTTGTGAAATCCTGTCAGGTATTCTCTGAGGAGACAGGTAGATGTTTCGAAATGAAGTCCATCAGAATAAAAGTGTAATAACTTAAATATTTACAGTAAACGAGTAATATCTGACAAAGATAATAGAGAAATAATACAAATAACGAGTGTCTGGCATGCAGGTTCACTTGGTAAACAAAATGTATTGCAACTAGCTTTACATGGAACCCCGTACTTCATCAGTCGTTTCCTAAACTGTTAAAACGACTATAATGTAAATAACATCTGTATGGGCTTTCTAATATGTTATATGTCTCAGATTTATAAACACTGCGTTAGGTAAACTTACTGTCGATCCGTCTCGTTGAACGTGAGAATACATTTGTTCTCCCTATTCTTTCCTCCCGGCTTTGATTTTTTCTTTTTGGCCATTTCACTCCGAAAAAGAAATACCAAGCAAGTTTGCTCTTCGCGCACGTGTAGTGCTCAGAGCTTGGTGACTATGTGCTTCCGGGGCGCTGAAGATACGTATCCGGGTCGGAAACATTACGTAGGATATGAAATTATGAAGTTATACAGCAGACGCTGAATTATAACGATTTTAAGAAGCTATACAACATACACTGGATATCAAAATTATCAAAATATCAATTTATGAACGCTTAATTTTTCCGAAATAATGTCATTTTCATTGCTCAACATTTGAAGGAATTGTTGTTGTGGCTATATACCATGCTACTAGAACAGTGTTATACAAAATAACCAAGGAAATTGAACAAAAAAAACCCCTTTATTTTGCAGAAAATACACACAGTGATCAAAATTAGAGAACAGCATGAAGAAAGAGCACTAATTTCTCACACAGCTCTGTTGTGATTTTGGGCCACTCATCTTGCAGTCTCCTCCACAGTTCAGTGATTGTAGTAGGTCTCTTAGCCATAACTTTGTTGCCAAGGATTTTCCAGAGGTTTTCTATTGGGTTTAGATCTGGACTCTGGGCAGGTCATTTCATAATTTCAATGTTTTCAGTTTGAAGGAACTACTTTACCTGTTTTGCTGTGTGACAGGGGGCATTGTCCTGCATGAAAATTGTCTGACTGGATGATGAACACAGGGAAGGAACCACATGTTGTCAAAGAAGGTTCTGGTAAACGTTTGCATTCACTCTGCCATGTAGATGTACAAGAGGCCCAAAACCTGCTGCAGAAATCATTCCCCAAACCATGACACTTCCTCTTCCACCTTTCACTGGCTTAACACAGTTAGGGTTCAGTCTTTCCATAGTTTGACGACGAACATGATGTTTCCCATCAGACCCAACTAAATTAAACTTGCTTTCATCACTAAAGTGAACTTTGGATCAGTTAATTCTCCTCTGTCCACACAACATGCTCCTTCGCAAAGGCTAGTCTAGCCTTTTGATTCTTCCTGCTTATGAAAGGTTTGGTCACTGCAGAGTAGGCTCTCAGTCCAAATGCTCTTAAACGTTGAGACACTGTATGAAAAGACAGATCCTTACCACGTTCAGCGCTGAATTGGTGACCAATTCCAGCTAAGGTGTTGACACGAATCGCCATTGACATTCTCCTCATTAGCCTGTCCTCGTTTGTGTTACATGGACGACCAGCCTTCTTGGGGAACTTGAATGAGTTTGTGACGTTGTAAAGGTGCAATATTCTAGAAATCACAGATTTAGAATGACCAACTTCTCTTGCTATGGCTGATAGGGTCACACCCCTTTGGCCTTCATCTGCACAACCTGCTGCCGCAGTGTCACGTTGGGCGGACGAGCGAGCTTGGAAGACGGCAGTAGGGACAAACGGGATTTATTCCAAGGTCCAGAGACAGACCAGGCAAACAAACACGAGACATTACAATGCAGGATCTGCGAAACGGGGAGACACGGACTGATATACATGAAACAAGCCGAAATAACAGGGAACAGCTGGGCACAATCGGGGAAGCACACGTGGAGAATGAGGGGGCGTGGCACACATGAGGATCGAACGGAGCCGGGCGTGACACGCAGGGTTTCAGTCACTTTAGAACGGCTTAACATCTCGCAAAGTCATTGATAACTGGAAAGTTAGGCTGCCAAGGAAATTAGCACCGGCTGCCAGATTAACACAAATAACTGGGAGGTATCTGAACATGTTCTCTAATTTTGATCAGTGTTCTTTTTCAAATATCTCATTTAAGTTTCTTATACTGTGCTTCTGAATTTATGTAACTTATGACAGGTGGTTGAAATACTGCTCTTTTACTCCTGTTTGGACTTCCAAATAGGACTACATAGTGACTGTGACATTTAGGAAATTGTAGGTTGTTCTCTAATTTTGATCTCCAGTGTAAAAAAACAATACTATATACACACACACACACACACACATATATATATATATATATATATATATATATATATACACATATATATACATACACATATATATACACATATATATACATACACATATATA
>JAODLC010000049.1:1926350-1952779 GCA_026781145.1 Hippopotamyrus pictus
AGTGTGACGTGTGCTACTCACTCCAGTGTGTATATATACACATGCGAGTGTGACGTGTGCTACTCACTCCAGTGTGTGCAGGGCTCTCGGCAAACGCTCCGCCTCGGCCAGCAGGGACCTGACCGCCTCGTCGTCACCCTGCAGCCAGCACGCCACAGCCTCTAGGACCAGCACCCACCAGCGACACACGGGGTCTCCCACTGCTTGTGGCAGGGGCGGGGGTGAGCACACCAGTCATGGAGAGATACATCCGCAATCACATTTACCAAAATAAAGGGTTACTATATAAAAGCACTTCAATGCAACATGATCCTGGGATGGGATGAGTGTGCCTGTGGGTACGTACCTGATGCCCTGCCGTGGCTTGCAGGGGGAGGGAAGGGAGGGGAGGGCGAGGGAGACTCCTCTGTGCAGCTGTTCAGCAGATGAAGAAACTCCAAGGCGCTGGAGAACTCGCTATGGGAGGAGAGGAGGTTCACCATTTTAATTAAATTCCATTTAAATAATTAAAGTCATTAAAAGCATTACACACGGGCATCACACTCTCTCAGAGACACACCCAAAGGCCCCGCCTCCCAACCAAACTGCCCCGCCTCCCCGAGCTGATGAAGGCGTTACCCTGTGCCCTCCTGAGGCTTCTGCGTCTTGGCGTCGGCGTGTGGCTGGATCAGTGAGTGTACAGCTCTCTCCAGCAGCTTCTCGCAGAAGCAGCGGTGCAGCTGGGCGATGGGGTCGGCTGCGTGGGACAGAGGGATCGGAGCGGGGTGTGAGCATGGCGTGTGTGGTCCAAGGCTCTGCTTCTCTGAGCAACAAATAGCTCAGAAGGTCCAGAACCCACAAGGTCAGATTATAGTGCAACAGCTGTAAGTGCAGCATGTTCAGCAAAGGATGCAATTTACTGGGAAACGTTACAGAGACATAATAAGGACGATTAACCATAATGCACCTGGGTCTCTCTGGGAAGTATAGACACCCTCTCGGTTGCCAGACTTCACGGACCAATCGCAGCTCAGGAAGAACTGCCTGCCCAATGGGGTGAAGAGCCAGCGCAGCCAATCAGGGGCCTGCCTGGAGTCTGACTGACAGGCCAGGCTCTCAGCACAGCTCAACAGGTAACCCTGACAAGGGGATGGAAGAAGAGGAGAGAGACAGACAAAGATAAGCACGGAAAGAAAACGAGAATGAGAGAGCGGAAAAGGATGGCGGAAAGGACACGCTTACAGGCAGGTAGGAGAGGTGGTGGCCCAGCACACTGCGGAGCGCGATGGCCGCCGTGACGTAGATCTCGGACTGCTGGGGGGGAGGCACCTTTCCTTGGGCGCTCTCGCTCAGGTTCACTGCGCTGAGGGACAGGGACAAGCCCCAAAGGCCACTGCGCTGCGGCAGCTTCCCTGTGCGGGGGAGGGGGGGGACACCTGCTGTGAGCCGACCTTTATTTGTTCCCAGGTCTCACCCCGGCAAATTATCGCTGTGGCCCAGAAACAGGTCTCTCAGGGTGATCCGTCTGCAGTACGCAGAGTGTGTTTGCCGAGTAACAGGACAGGGCTCACCTGTCAGCTGCAGCTGGCTGAGTCTCTGGTACACCAGGGCAGCATCCCGTGAGCTGGTCTGTGACTCCTCCCCTTTGTGCTTCCCACCAATCTGACGCACCAGCCAGCCCAGGGGGGTGGGCCGGTGCAGGCAGTAGCGAATCAGATTCCAGGAGAGGGAGCAGGCCAAGTCGAGGCTGGTTGCAGGAGGGGCCCTGGACAGTACGGAGAGGCAGGTCTGCAGGCTGGTGGCTGCGGCTGTGTAGTCACCCTAAGCGGCGAGGGGGGGGGGGAGACAATCACTGTTATACTGCTGAAGCAGAGCTTCAGAAGATCAATATAACAGCAGATATCGAACGATTCTGCGTGAAGCGACACCCCCCGCCGCTCACCCTCAGCAGCTGGAGGTCGGCCTGCTTGCGGTGCCTCCAGAAGCAGACGGACTTGGGCGAGTGCAGCGGCGTCACCGGCTCCCACAGGTACAGGACTCTCACGCAGCCCCAGACGGCGCCCACGCCGCTCAGCAGCCACACGCTGATCCAGGGCAGCAGCCACCAGAGCCACACCGCTGCAGGTGGTTTAGGGACGGAAAGGCGTCACAAAACCCATCATCCCGCTCTGTCGGTTCCAGGGACTTCAGCTCGTGCCGTCACTAGTTTCTATGGCATCATTACTGAGCCTATCATGGCGGCGCTCACCAAAGCTTTGGGTCTGACCAGAGAAGCTCAGCATGGTTCTGGAGGGCACATGTCCCACAGCAGTAGGGGTCCACTCGGGTCCGCTCCGGGCCTCGGGGCCCAGGAGCGAAGGCAGCGGGTTGAGCGACAGGCAGAGGAAGGTGAGAGCGCAGAGGAGGATGCGGGAGCGGTCCATGACGCCCACTGAGGCGGGGGAGTCGGGCTCGCACTTCATCTGCAGGCAAAAAGGACAAAGCTCAGCCGCACACTCCAGCACTCAAACACTCCTCATAGCACCACCCGAAGAACATCTCACGGTTGACCATCCGTGGCCCTCTCAGCTCCACCAGCTACCCCAGCATGTACCTGTTCATGGTCCAGCAGAGGGCTCCCAGGCTCCGAGTCCACGCAGTAAGGGGAAAACTGGTGGGGAGACCCTGAGCCCGAATCGGAGGCAGGGGGCGACATCATCACCATCTCCGGCTTCATCTCGGTGTCTGTCAGACACACGGACTCTGGAGCAGGAGAGAGGAGTGCAGCTCATCACTCGACACGCAGAAGTATCTCAGTTCACTTTAAAAACGCGGTTATATGGGACCCGCGAGTGGGCCAAGCACGTCACAGGACACCATCAAACACCCGAACTTACTGTTTTTCTGGTTGGCCATCTTGAGGGCCAGGTTCTCTTGTCGGAGCTTATGATTGGTCTGCTGAAGGTATTTTATGTAATCAATGGCCTTCTTCAGCACTCCTGATTTGTGCATCTACAAAGAAAAGGTGCATGTTAAATCTTGAGAAATACAACAACCAATCTAATCAGACAGTAGGCTTTCTGAAAACACTTCAGTCAGAGGAATACACAAGACAAATTTGAAGCTTACTTCTTTAGCATTCACGCTACTTAAATTTCCAGTTCCACAGACGTCGCCTTACACACATAAATAAACCCCTAATACAGAACTTCTGACGTGTTTTAGAGCAAAGTTCAATGCCTGTATCATAAATAGCTTCCCCAGTTACCCACCTTGGCATCGTTGCCCATCACTAGGTCTCTGAGCTCCAGGATCTTGTCATTGATGGAGGAACGGTATCTCTTCTCAATAATGTTGTGGGTGGTCCTCTTCTCGCCCTCCTTCATCCCTACTCCCGGCCCCATCCCTGTCACCGCCCCTTGGTCTGTGCCGGCCCTGCCATTGGTTCCGCCAACGGATGCCCCGGACGACAGCTGCTTGATTGGCAGCTTGTCTCCACCCCCCATCACAACGGGAAGTGTGGTCAGAATGTTGCCACCCATCAGAGTCTAGGTAGAAAAATACTAGTTAATCTACCTTTTGATGAAATATTTATCAGATACGACACACTGGTAAAAAATTAAGACAGGTGGACGAACTGAGTACAGGGTGAAGGATGGACAAGTAGAGTCGGCCTACCGGGACCTGCAGGGCCGTGGTCTGGATGGGGGTGGTCAGGGCTGCGATACCAGCTGAGTTCTGCACTGTGGACAGGACCTGGGTGCCATCGGGCTTCAGGGTGGTCAGAACCAGGGAGTCCGTCTTTAAAATCTGGGGCTGGTGGACCAGAACCTTAAGGAAAGACAGAGGGAATATAAAACTGCAGCAGAGAATGATAAAAAGGAAAACGTAACAGGAAGTGGTGTTTGGCCCTGAGGTTAGGGATTTCTTCCAGGGATCACGAGGCCGCAGGCCTGAATCCTTTGGTTGGAGTGATCATTTTACGGTGGGGCCCTTGAGCAAGGCCTTTAATCCCAAAAAGAGCTCCACGGTGTGGGACAAATGATTGACACTGTACTGACCCACACTCACCTCCATACACCAGTCTCATAGGAGAGAAAAATATCTGAAAACTGAAGAATTCCTACATACCTGAACAAATGGCAATAAAGTATCTCAATAACTCTGTCGTCAAATCAAGAAATGGCTTTTTTTTTTTTTTACAATCTGACCCAGGGAATCACAAATTAAGTATTTTTATCCAAATATCACACATTCACAAACGAGCACACGGTACGGCTGTACACACTGGCACTTGCTGCGACACTGTATGTACAGTAGCGGGTGCCGTCGAGAGCGTCTGTATGGTCTGGCCGGCTGGCGTCAGGACACGCTGGTGCTGGATTGCCATTGACTGAACCTGTGGTGATGTCATGATGCTCTGCATCTGTGGTTGGAGGACTGTGAGCAAAGGGAGGGACAAAGTTAAGCGTTTCATAAAGTTTTGGAATGCTTGCTTGATTCTATAATTTGGGTTTCAAATTCTTATTACTTTACATGAATGTTTTGCTTAAAACTACTGGCTGTTTCTAATGTAACACATGCATTTTATAAACAAATGAATAAACTAATATTTTTTTGTTATTGATCCAATGAATTTGCAACATTTTTACTGAATTACGCAAGCATCCCAAGACTTTCTATGTACATGCAAAAATTTGAATTAAATATGAACACAAAAAATGTATTTGAATTAGAATATCATTCGGGATGATAAAAGATTTCTAAATCAGGATAAGTAGGGATTCACCTTGGAAACCAGGCGTAGGGCTCTGGTGGCAGATGACGGAGTTCTGAATAAAGCGTGAGGGTGAGGCGCTGGTCAGGGCTGGGGCAAACATCACGGTCGGGGCCTGGGTCTGCATCGGCAGCGCCTGGCTTTGGGCCTGCACTGGAAAGCCTGTGGCCTGCACTCCCAAAGTCTGTACTGCAGGGACGGCTGTGCTCTGCACCTGGATTGGCTGTGTCTGCTGCTGAGGCTGCGGCGCCACCTGCTGGACAGGCTGGGGCCGCGGCTGAAGCGGGGGTGGAGCACGGACCTGGACCTGGGGCTGCACAGGAGTCTGGGGAGGCGTCAGAGTCACAGAAGGGGGGGCAGCCATTGGTGTGAGGGGAGCAGGGTTCTGAAACCCCATATTCCCTGGTGTTTGGGATGTCGGGGGGGCTTCCAGCGGAGGCTGAGAGGCGGGGCCATGTTGGAGGGAGCCAGGTGGTATCTGATCCTCAAAGAGGTCGGGAAAATCGCCCACCTGGTTGCTAACAAACTGTAGCATCTCTGTGGGGGGAAATTACAGGAACACTGGCTGTAATTTGACGGTGCCACCCGTAGGTACTTACAGAAGACTTAACCCCTGAAAATGTCACTGAAAATGTGCTTGGTTCAAAACATGAAATGTGCCTTACACATGGAATTCTCAATAATGCTTTTTAGAAACTCTTGATACAATTCTACCTATTCACTAAGATTAAAACTCAAACAGTACAAACTGAAACTTTATTTTTGTAAGTTAACTAACATCTGCCACCAAATAGGCATTAAGTACGGGGGGAAAAATTCTTAACCAACTTCAAAACCTATATTACAATAATAATAATAAAAAAAACATGCACTGCACAGGTAACAAAGAGATGATGCTATTTACGGCCAACAGGGTCAGGGCACTGTGATTTAGAGAAGAACCTCATCATAGCAACAGGGCAGGGTAACACTGACACTCAAAAAATTCAATAGCCTCTCAATGATAACACTCTAAAGTGTAACAATATGGTCTCTATGGCAACACAGTGCTGGAACACTGCAATAAGCCTTACATAATGAAACCATCAAATTACCCCTTCACATTAACACTGATGCTGTCACGTGACGTAGCCTCCACAGCAGTACTGGCACTGACCTAGAATTTTCAGGATACCTAACAAGTGGTGATGAAAAATATGAAAAATAAGGGGTCACAATGCTTGCACCAGTTGTGCAAGACAAAACTGCTTTTGTCATTGTTTTTTCCCCCAATCTAAGGATAAAAAGGCACAATACATAAGAAATAATCATGCAGTTACAGCCATAGTAATTAGTGGAGCTGCTTAATCACATCTGACTCTGGGTCATGTTCTGTCTCAAACAGGAGCAAGCTGGGAATTATTAATTCAAGATAACCAGAATCACCACCGGCATGATGAGATGACAGCTTTCACAAGAAAGAAATGGTATCCTTGAACTCCAGGTCATAACCTTGAATGGAGAGTGACTGAATTACCACTCTGTTATTAATTGGCTACCTCATATTTCCAGGGGGGAAGTTCACTTAAGTGGCAAAAAAGTCACAGATTTTTGGTTTGAAAAACAGATGCAAAATTCAAAGTAAAAAAAAAAACAACAAATCTTAAGCTATGTGTAGCACATTATAAATATCTAACCTAATTTTCATTTAAAGAAAATCACATCTTGACTTTGGCAACAAAAGAAAATTACATTTATTTATTTATGGTTTATTTGACATGGGCAGTGCACATTAATAAACATAAAATGTAAATGTGCCAGAATTAGCCAAAATGGCTATTTTACATCTGTTGTCCACGGACCAATGGTAACAGGTCAAATACATAGCTCATAGTAAACACACATAGAACACAGCAAACAGGGCATCATAAACTCGACCCCCCTAACACAGCGGGACCGTTTTGTTTAAAAACAGGGGGGAGTTATTGAGAGGTGTGTCAGTGCAGGAAACTATTATTCACCTTGTATTCACTAAAACCATGGTGAAACAAACCTGCACACACTTACATACATACGGGGCTGCCCAGAGTTAAAAATTACTGTACGAAACGAATTATTAATATGGAAAGTAATTAGCAAAGAACAAGCCAAAGAAATGGAATATAAAGAAATGTCATATTTTGTCATTTAACCTCCATCTGAGTGCGCGACAATATAAAAAATATAAAGGGCAAATATACTAGATGATGTCAAATGTCGAAATAATGCCTGAATCTATATTACGGTTTTTATAGTTTCCATGTTGGTTGTGCCAGTTTAACATAAATATCTGCTACTTAACCAACCGGTTTGACAGACACCATCTGACAGTACGCTTGATGTGTGCAGGACATCTATTTCGTCCATGTTCTCCGCTGCAGTTTAACAAATTAAAACCGTGTAATAACATATCGTGCACTATAAATACCTTGTATCAAAATAGCACCTATATAAATATAATAAAGTTTACCAACTGAATGTCTGAGTGCCTAAAAATAGGACATATTCACGGAATGATCGCAGAAGGTGACAATCAATAATACTGCATCCACCTCAGGTCAAATGTACGGCGTTATACGATCAACTGTAACATTAGGAAGATATTATATTGCAGTTGACAATATACGCTTCTCGACTAAACTGGCAGGTGACGATCGAGTCAGAGGACATTCCAGCTATCGGATCCCGGATACGGGCTACACTGATTCCATTTTCAAATTAATATTACGATTTCTTTAATATTAGTCATTACCCACCATCAATGTCACCGAGGGTAAATTCGTCCCCGAGTTCTGACAACGTGGGGTCCATATTTTCCATTGCCGAAATATACTCCCCACCGTCCATCCTCGTTTTCTTTCACTTTCCCGGTTGCCACCGGAGAATTTTTAAAGGAAAAACGTGGAAGTCTGACGACAAGAAATTAACTCTTTTCTACAATTTGTCGAAATGTATAAAAAAATAAAAGATCCCGTGCCTGGAGAAGGCGAGAATCTCTCTTAGTAGGTCCATTTACAAATTAAAGGAAGCCATTTTGCTTTCCAGCTGCTACGTCATTTACAAACACACCAAATTCAGCCGAATTTCTGATTGGTGAACTGATGACTGTTGTTGCCCTAAGACCAGGGACCACCAACCAATCAAAGCGTGTTTAATGCCATGGTCTGATAGTACGTCACTGATCAGAAGCTTCCGTTTAATTTTACTTTGCCACGCCCCACCAAGGAGATCCCCGCCCAATTACAGAAGAAACGCTTCATGTTCGCGGTCAAACTTAAACCATAGTTTGTGAAAATGTGCGGATACGTGTGATAGTTGACATTTGATGTTTATTGTTATAATTTTAGTATCATAATCACTCTAACACTGACAGTGAATTTTAAGACTGAACCTTGTAAAAAATGTTTATTTTTTGTTCATAATACACAAATCACCACACATTAATGTATACATGTATAGGCTACATAAAACCATATTTTGGGCACAATAGCTTCATAAAATAGTATGAAGAATATTATCAGAATAGATTGTTTTATTATCAGAAAAATTGTTTTGTTGTACTCAAAAACTTGTTTTACTGAAGATGTAATCAGAAAAGCAAAAATTGTTTATTGCATAAAACACAAAACATTTCCCAAAATTAGACTCCAATATTGCATAGTAAAAAAATTCTTCATGTATTTAATTTAGAACTGTACTCCTGTGGTTCAATAAAGCAGTGGCAAAAATTTGAAATCACACAAATCATACGATTCTTAATATAATTATATATTAATGACATGGCTATCATGCTTGAACTGCACCATTTTAGATGTTATATCTCATAGAATGCAGCACTCATAAGTCTTCATAAAGAAATACTCTGAAGCATATAATAATGATGACGCCCAAACTAATAGTAACTGATAGCACGTGATATTTGATTTTCTGATCCAGAATCTTTATTTTTTGTTCCAGGAGAACTCCCAAGATGTCTTCTCAACGGTGCTAGATTCTGAGGGACCAGCCCTCTGCCTGACTTTCTCCTTAACAACCTTCACCACCAGCCCCCCGGCCATAGCGATCCCTGTAGCCACCTTTCCGATCTCTGTAGCCGCAGATATGATTCGATCGAAGCCCGTTGCCACCCTCCCACCAGCCGCCGCCATGTCAGCTCCCATTGGCCCCACCACTCCTACCGCCTGAGCCCCTTCTGCCACCATTAGTGGTCCTGTCATTTCTACTGAGCCAACAGCCTGCGCTACAGTGGAGTTAGCCACCCCCACAGCACTCACGCCCTCTGCTGCCACAGGTGCTGTGGAGCTTACAGCTGTGCCACATGCCCCCAGGGCTGCCCCTGCTCCTAGAACCACACCCACACCTGCAGCCACTCCCACTGCCGTAGCTCCCATCACGCCGACCTGCCTCAGTGCCTCTACGGAGGCATCCCGTGGAGTTTCAGCATCAGCTCCCGCCAGAGCACCCACCGATCCTCCGAAAACCACCCCCATCGCTGATCCCACAGTCATGACAGCAGTGCCTGACGTAGCAGCTACCACTGTCCCAATTGCACCCCCCATGCCCACCGCCTGCCCAACCAAAGTGGCACCCGCAGCCACGGCTAGGGGAACTGCGGCCCCGCACACAGCGCCCACGACCACTCCTGTGGCAGCAGCAGCCACCAAGATCTTGATTTTATCCAGGACCTTAGCTGAGTGGATGGCCTCCTCCCTGAACCTCCATACAGCAGAGTCTAGAGATACCATCTGGCTTTTAGCCCCTTTCCTCCTCTTCCACTGCCCCTGCCTTTCCTCTCCACTATCTGGAGTTGCGGCTTTAAGGTCGTACTTCCTCCTTTTGGCCCCATCCATGAATAGCCCCTCCATGGCCTTTGCTGCCTCTCGCTCATTCATTAGCCTTTCCTGCTCCTCCCTGATAACTGCTTCGGCTTCCCGAAAGATATTTTTAGTGTAGCACCCGCCTCCATTAACCTCCACCATCCTCTTCACCTTCTCCAGCAAGCCCCACACTTGCTCTCTGTCTTCAGGTTTCCTGTTGTTGAGGACATGGTATCTGTGCCCACATCTCTCTAGAAGTGACTTGAGATCCTCTGGGACAGTATCTCTCAGGTATTCCTCAATGTCCATCTCCTCCAGGTCATCCCCCCTTGTGAACACAATCATGCTGTGATTGAGGATTGCCTGCTCCCCGAAAATCTGTTCCACCTCTTTCACTGCCCTTGCCTCATCTTCTGTGTATCGGCCCAGCTGGATCACTATGAGGAATGCATGGGGTCCTGGAGCCATCTGCGCCACACACTTGGCAATTTCAGTCCGGATATGCTCCACATCAAAACGGGTGTCTCCAAACCCTGGCATGTCTACCACTACAACCCTCTTCCTCCCACCATATTCCAGGATTCCTTGTTCACAAGTCTTGGTCACGGAGCTGGCACTGAGTTTTGACAGAAAGTGCTTTTGACCAAGGATAGTGTTGCCAGAAGAACTCTTCCCTGACCCAGTTTTGCCAATCAAAACTAGTCTGAGCTCTGTCATTGTGGGCTCATCATTATCCTCAGTGTCAGTTCCTGTTTTGTTATCTTCCTGACTTGGTTCTCTTTCTTTTCTCTGTTCACCTGTAGGAATAGCAAAAAAATGAGAGCCATAAAAATTTTGATGTAATAAATAACAGCCCCCCATATTTGATCGCTTTGCCCCCAACCTCTACAATCTTTAGTCTCCATGTGATCAGGTTCAACTAATCTGCATTTGCGACTGTTCTGTCATGATGATACCGCTTCAAATTTGGTGCAATTTGTCTCAAATTAAATAAGTCCCAGATCATCACCTATATAATGTCCTTGGCAAGTCTGAAATAGTAACCCTAAAAGTATGTGAAGAATCTGTCTCCACAAGATCGTCGTAGAAGTGTCTTCTACAGCTGCCCTTTCCTTCCTTTGCTGTCACCTAGCGTGGCTGCTTCAATTCTGCTGCAATTTGTCTTGAAATAAAATAAGGTTTAGAGCTTCATCCATATGTTTTTGTTTAGTGATAATAAGATCCATGAAATACTTATCAAGTGTATTGACAAGTTCAAATTTCTTCAGTGATCACCCTTTATTTTGCTGTACACTATGGGATTTTGCTTCAATTTTGATGTGATTTGTCTCAAAACTTTATATGTTGCAAATCGCCACCTATACAATATGTCTGCAAAGGCTGTAAAGGATCCGTCAGATACTTTTTGAGTTAACACGCTAGCAGCGGCTGAGGGAGACCAGTCCCTAAACTGTATGCATTCCCCTTCCAGGGAAAACAGTTCTTTGTGTTATATATTTTTTTGTTATTTAAGCCACCATGAATAATTGTAAGCAGATCAAAGAACACATCGATATTACTGCTTTAGTTACTCTTGCTGTCGATGACTCAAAGTTGGCATTGTGCCGCTTCAGAAGATATGCTTGTTACAGCATTTGACAGCCACGCATACGGACGAAGTTCGCTGGTATATCTTTCTAGTCCTCTAAACATACCGATCAAGGTCAAACATCGAGAGCAATTGTTCACCAGAAATTTCTGCAAACATATGCACGGGTACTTCTGTTCAACTACGGCAAAACAAAAAGTTTTTACTGTATTGTTGTGCTGTACTGTTTGACTCCGAACTATTGCGAAAGGCAGGTGCGAATATGCGTAAACAGCAATCAGAATGCGGGCTGGATAACTTGCTATATAAATAATTAGTCTATTTAGCAGCATTCGCTTTTGTTTACGTTTCGATGTCGCTTATCAAACCGCACTATCTAACCAGCTAAGCAGTGATCCTAAGAGTCAAAATTATACTCGCAGCCATGACTCACCGTCTCTGTCACGCATTACTTCTAACGTGTCACCTTCCCCTGAAAGCAAAGCCTGCATATCCATTTTCCTTCCGGCGAAATGTTAATGGCGATCTGTCTGTCCCTGTACAAAGGGGTGTACAGGAAAACCCCCAACGAAACCGAAACTTAAATTCGTACATAATAATCTTTGGCACCACCTAGTGGCTATTTTTTTTGCCATTTTAAAACCTTTACATGTCTGTTAATTCAAATTTATTTTACATAACCAGGAATCATTTCACTTTAATTCAACAAATGGCCTTTGCATTACCATTTGTGATGTTGATTATATCTGGCATGTGAATCACACCCACTTGGGAGAGCGCAGAAATATTTTTTATTTAAAAAAATCTCTTCACCAAGGGTTGCAAAGAAAATCGCAAATTGCATTTATTACTTTTGAATATTAAAAAACTAGTGAAGGGCTTTAAGTAACAAGTCGTTTTTTTTGAATAATGAAATACATTGACCTGTTATCATTTTTGCTGCCCACTATGAATGGTGATGTTGCAAAAGAATTTTTTAATTCACAAAAACACTTATGAGCTCTGGAAGGTAGGTGTAATTCTTATACCAAATTTCATCAGAAATCTTTTTGGTTATTTGTTGAACTAAAATGGAATGAATCCTAAGCATGGCAAGAAACCTTCTGGTTATTGAAATGACTGTACAGAATGAATCCAATACAGGAATCAAAACAAAGACGGAACATAAGATGGTAAAGTGGCTCACCATAAATTTGTCCTGATTTTTACAGTTTGGCCTTTGGGATAAATGCTTTGAATTCAGCAACCGTCACAGATGGGATGACAAGCAGATTCATAATCAGCGTCCTTAACCTCCGCTCAGCCGACAGCCCGAACATGACCAGCATCACGCTTCAGAGGGCATTTCAGTAAATAGCAAACTCATTCAATAATTTCAATGGCTGAAAAAAATACTACCGTAAATCGAAAAGAAGTACACAGACTAGAGTAAATTGTACGACCGTAGTTTATTATTCTATAAATACAACCCCAAATATCTCTTTTGAATTTTGAAATGGAGTAAAAAAAAAAAACTAAAATAAAAATCCACAAAAAGACATGAGCGCAACGTAACAGCTGTATGTTTGTAATGTGATGTGAAATGTGTAATGTGAAAATTTGGCAAAAACAGCATAAAACCACTGTAGCTAAATTATGACGAAATGGGAGGGAGTTGAGTTCAGTCACGGACTCTTTAAGTAAATGATCACCTGCGAAAGGAGGAAGCAAAAGGCTACAGGTTAAGTACTAAATGAAACGACCGAGGCTGAAAGGGAGCATAAATCACCTGCCGGAGCCTCTTCGCGCAGATGACCAGTAGGGGGCAGTGTTGTATAGTTTAACCACAAGCCGATTTTTCGTGGCAGCCCTACTCGGTTCAAACGCTAATTTTTTTTATCGGTGTGCAGCACGATGATTGTTTCTCCCCAGGCACAGGCTGAACCGTTGGTGATGTTTGTTCATACATATAACTGCAGATGATTAAAGATATAACTTTAATACTCATTAAGCTATTTTGAAGCAGCCATTGTTGGGGACAGAATAAAAAAATACCAGAAATATATCCAGCAATTGTTCAGCTTTATATTCAAACAACTAACCCAAAGGGAAAAACAACTTAGTCACATGTATATAACTGTTACTTAAGACTAAAAATTTAACATATAACTCCTGAGGGGATGCTATTGAATCTCAATCTCACAGTTTCCTTTGCTGTGAATTGTTTTAAGGAAATTAATTGCACTACAAAATTTCTTTGTTACCAAAAACAAATGTTTTAAATACTCTCCCTATATGTATGTAACCCCTCCATTTTTGCTACCAAAAATTGAAAATAGCCTAATTTCCATTTATTTTCATAAAATTACTGTTTATTCTGTTCCTCACACACACACACACACACACACACACACACACACACACCTCTATCCCTCTGGCCCCAGTCACTCTAAAGATGCCCTCTGGTCACATGTTCTTCCCCAGGGCCAGGGGGCGCTATAACTCAGTACGAGAGCGGGAGATGCGGGGCCCCTTCCTGATCTCTTTCCTCTTCTCCTCTTTGCGCCGCCGCTTCTCCTCCTCTCGTAGGATCTTCTGGAAGGCTTCAGCGGTGTGCAGCATCTTAGTAGCAGAATGCCGGCGAAGAACAGAAGGTTTATGTGACAGACATGGTGGGGGGGGGGGGGGTTGACTAAGGGCATGCTAGGATTTTCCATGTGCCATAACTCACATCATCTCTCTCAGTACGGTAGGGGTTGATGAAGTCCGGCGACTTCTCTGTGATTCCCAGCTCCTGTGACATCTAAGGGGGAGGAATGCGAAAAAACATTTTAAAAAAAGACGAACGTCGGAAAAAAACTAAGCACTGAAGCACAAAGAACCAATGCTGGGAGAAGAACCTGTAAGACTGAGCCTCTACAAAGAGCCGAGTATTATTTCATTATTCTTATTTTCTTCCACATTTTAAAATGATTGACTAATGGAAAAGGCTCAGTTCTTGTCTTCTCAAGCACCCGGCATTCTTTCGGTCTTACCAGTGTGAGGACGTGCTGGTGTGCTCCCCCAGCGAAGACACCCGTGAGGTTGCAGAAATGCAGGCCCCAGCGCACCAGGCCCTCCCAGTCAGCATTGCGGTCGTAATAGTGATGAACGATGCGGGGAAAGCGCAGAGCCACGTCGCCGAAGAAGGCTGTGTTCTCCAGCACGTGGGAGTATGCTGAGGATGTGTGTGCGTGTATACACAGACACACAGACACACACACACACACACACACAGACACACACACACACACACACAGACACACACACACACAGACACACACACACACACACACACACACACACACATGTTCATGCCAAACATCAGTGTCAATCGAAAATCACAGAGAGAGAGAGTCTTTATATAGCAAGCAGACTTAAATACAAAAGCCCAGGGGAGGAGGCATTGCTGTTGTACCCTAGGAATAATTAAGATCAGTTGCTGCAATAAGATATCAAGTATAAACAGGCAAAACCTGTAAGTAACTTCAGGTAAAAACATCAACTGAGCAGCTAAAATGTAAAGTAAATAATGCAAGTGAGTCACAGGCAACGAAAGACACTTTGATATGAACTCAGAGGAGAGAGAGAGAGCGAGAGAGAGAGCGAGAGAGGGATGGGGAGGCGAGGAGAGAGAAACAGATTGAGGGAGGAGAAGAAACAAAGTGAGGAGGGGCCTGCGATGCAGAGCACCAGGAGGCTGACCTTCCTTGATCTTGTCATCCAGTGGAAAGGGGTCATCAGGCCGCATGTTAGCAGCAGTGAGTATCGCCCTGGAATCTTCCAGCACCTTGAGAAAGACACACAGCCATATGTCAGACACTCCGATACCCTTCCCATCACCTGCTGCCCTTCACTCACCTGGAGGGCATAATCATTTTTTTTGGACAAGAGAAAAAAACTCCAAGCTCAGGGAAAAACTCGGCTCTGCCACACGAATGCTGCATTGTCATTATGGGCTGTATGCTGTGCTTATTGAGCATCGCAATGACATAATGATTTTGGGTGATGAACCGCTTACAAGCTCTAGTGTGTTACAGGAAGGCAAAGAAACAAAATTTGTCACTTTAACGTGATGAAATTAATTTGTCCTCCACAAGAAATACAAAAAACTAACAATTAATACTGATTTGAGTGCCATTTGGGTTCTTGAGTGAGTTTATAACTAATTTTTATTACCGTTGCCATAGATCACTTGAAAACAGTGAGGCTCATGATGATGTTATTTTATCTCGTCTTTGCAACCATGCCCTCCTCAAAAGTTTGAAAAGGTCAGAAATCTCAGGAAGACTGTCAGCAGCCCAATTAAGCCTAATTAATGTCTCAGACATCCCAGAAATGCTGTCCATACACCCAGACACTGCAGCATCCAATAGCGTACCTTGAATAGTCCCTTCAGCATGATGTCGATGATCTTGTACTGCTGGTTGATGTCGTTGAGCTCCACCAGGTTCTTCAGAGCGTTCAGCTGGTCCTTCCTCTTCGTCTCAAACAAACGCTTATCTAGAGAAGCAGCTAAGGATCTAGCATTACTGGTCACACATGTTGCCGTGAGCCCACGGACCAGCAACACGCAGATTGGCAAAAACCCGACAGACACCAACACGCATGCGCGCGCACACACACACACACACCAAATCATCTCGGGAATAAGGCAGCCATCGGATACAGATCTCCAGGTTGGCATCATGTCTGTGCCTTGGTGCTTCAGGGTCCACTGCAGAAGAGGGGAGGGGCGGCCCAGCCAGGACCAATAAGGCAACACACAGGAACAGCATGGCCTGCTGGGATACATGGCGGAGAGGTCAAAGGGCAGGCTCCCCTGTGTTATTTATTGGGGAGCATCGATATTCTCATCAATCACCTTTAAATCCCTTGCAACAGTGTGTCCCAATCCGGTTCTCGGGGACCCACAGACAGTCTGGTAGGGAATTTGGAGGGAGCAAAAACATGGTCTGCCGGTCCCCGAGGATCGGATTTAGATACACTGCCTTACAACGCATAAAAAAGAAGAAACTGGTAGCAGTTATGCACCTACAGGACAGGTTAAAAACAACTTACTACATTGGCAAAGTAATTTACTTGAAGTGAGTTATCTGAATGCACATTTCCGAAAGCTTTAACATTACATCCTGGAATAACATATTGATGAATTAAACCACTCCGCCCCTCCCTGCCTATTACTCTGCCACTAGAACACAGTGAAACATTAACCTTTTCCCCTGAAGGCTTAGCCCTTCAAGCAGAGTGCTTCCACTCCCCCCCAGCCCCAGCCCCAGCCCCAGCCCCTAAAGTCTCCAGCCCCAGCCCCTAAAGTCTCCAGTCCCTAGTCACACGCCTCCTTGCCTGAATTGGGTGCCAGGCTGTCTGCCCGGCCATTCCTACAGCCTCTGGTTGCATTTAACATCTCTCATCACAGAGAACTGACTGCGTAATTAAATGAATAATGACAAAAGCCACGGCAACAGCATAAATGATTTTACCATTAAGAAATATGTAATAGACTATTTTTTTTAGTACCTATTATAAAAAGGTGTGCCAAAGAGCATAAAAGTCACTGCCAAAACCCTCAGCGGATGTATTATTTAGGAGACACTCGAGGGACAGGGACAAGACAGGGAGCATGGGGGGGGGCAGACAGGGAGAGGCCCTGGGAAGGATTGACAGACTTCCTGCTTAATATTTAATCTCCTGTAGATGAAAGACGCCAACTCGATGTCAATACACAAAAGAGAGAGACAGAGAACTGGGTCATAGTTTAACAGGAGCCAAGAGAGATTTATCTTATAACGCGAAGCACCGACGAAACAAAGAGCTAAACCAGTTCTACTAGCGTCATTTCCACGAGCGACGGCACCACCAGGTGCACTTTGTGTCGAGATTCTGACGGGACCCACGATTGACAGGAGGGTCTCTGATCTGGATGCTGTGTCGCCTCACAAGCACAATTACCATCCTTATCATAAACGTCTAGGCCACCATATTCATGTTGGTGAAAATGGGGTTGGCACAGCAGCCCTGCCGCCTCTCTGTTCCTCTCTATGCATGTGGTGGTTTCCACCTACATTCTAAGAACATGCAGTCCAGCTAAGCATATGTGCACGTTTGCTTGCAAGTATATACTTTGGGAAGGACTGACACTTCTACCTTAGACATTGCCCATACTGTCTTTGACAGCCCCTGGCTCACTACGACAGAGACTGCATACTTATAGCTACAGAAAATGAATGAATGAATGAATGAATGAATGAATGTTATTGAATCATGGCTGGAAAAAAAAATCAAGAAGCTTAAGCTTAAAATAAAAGACACCAATAACCCGGGGTTGAACAAACTTAACTGAATCCTTAATTGCTAACGTAGTTTATGAAAAGCGTAAGACTGTAATTCAGTGAGTCGATGTACAATCCACACTTAAGAAATATTTCCAGTTCACAAATGTTAACAATTGAGTTATTACGGCAGTAACAGGCTGTCCATCAGTGGCGATACGGCCGAAGCAGCGAGATTACGACCAGCTCGGCATGCTTTCACTGTCACATCTCGTCGCAATTAGTAAGTGTACTGGATAATTTATCAGCGTTAGCTACCACAGACCCTCTAAACACTATGTATGTTTGATTTACTGGCTCGTTAAACCCCAAATCCGCACGATACTGAGCATTTCAACACTCCGTAGGACGCCAACGTGGAGCACACTGTTGAGGAACCGCATGTGGTTCCTCTCTTTCGTGATGTGGGAGAGAAAACATCTGTACTCCTAAGGAAAGTAGCTAGCTGTGCAACCCTGAAAACCAGCGCTCCAATGCTGGAGGACATGGGCTTCATTTAAATGATATATTTACAGTTAAAGTCCAGTCTGTGTTGTTCAACCGACAGAACATGCAATTCTACTTTTGCTCGAAAGCAATGGCTTCATGATCTCGTTGCATAGATTTGCATAGACAGGTCAGGGCAACCAGCCGTCATTCCCTTCGTAAATTCAGTACATTTGTAACCCCTTGTTAGTCTTCTCCAAAACATTTCCATTTCGAAATCATGTCGTTCAATTTCACACTTGCCAGGATTATTACTTTACAACCACTCGGCTTCTGGTATCGGAACGAACTGGAAATACAGCCACCTTAAAACCCGCCACATATCATTCAAGCGTAGGCACAGTATTGAACTATATATAATCTGGCTAACTAGTCAGCTTCAAGTTGAATCGATGAAGTCAAGCAACATCTCAACAGAGAATCTGTAGCCAAGACAAACCGGCCAGCTGTATAGTTCACTCACCTTTAAAAATACAAACGACCGGAATAATAAATTAAATCTGTAAATAAAGCCAATTAACTCCAACGCCTTTGTGAAAAATAAACACGCATCCGTAGGTCAATTTTTATCCATACTTCAAACGATCATTTACGTACAGGGATTGCTTCCTCCACTGAGCCAGCGCCACGATCGCACCGGCTGCCTTCGGCGAATGACAGATACCGATTTTTAAGAATGATGTAGTTTCCAGACGGAAGATTTTGAGCGACACACAATAAGCAAAGTATTGGTGCGCACTGAGCCCTCCCAGCGTAATAGGTTCCCCGTTCCGCTGGTCTGCTGCCTTTGTCAGTCAAACTGGTACTTTCGGAATATCAGGAATTTATCTTCGCATTACAAAATGACTTTATTGAATTAACTCATTCACAATTAAATGGATAAAGTCTCGAACTACCAGAAATGCATTTTAAAGTAATTTAATCGGCAGGTTTGAAACCTCGTATAGATTACTGTAACAGGAGAACATTTTCAGGCATCGAGTGAGGGCATTCACAACATTTAACTGCTAAGAATAATACAGCGCATCAGTCATGTCAGAAACAGTACGTGACCATGCATTAGCCACATGAATTAGTGTGCGTATGTTCCCACGGCGAAGTCGCACCAGCAGAGAGAAAGCGGTCCGGCACGTCTACCAGGCAGAAGGTCAAGGAGAAGGCGGATATTTAAGCAGTATCGTGAGGCTGTCTCAGCCTACCAATGAGATGTATGTGCTTGGGGTGAAGGGATAGACATGAAGTATAGAGAAACAAGCTGAAATGTGGTATCCTTACAAAGCAAAGGCTTAAGTGACCATCTAGTACAGAATGTAAGATGGCATTATGCTATACTACAGCACAGAAATGCAACAAGCTTGTAGGTAATATGGCACGTGTAGGAGTACTAGTTCAAATCCCAGCAGGGATACAGAAATTAATGAAATAATATATACACCCAGCAGAAAAGGCTGCAAGCTATTTTAACAGCTTTCATTCAAGGTGGCTAAACGGAGAAGCCAAACCATGGTATGTTACAGAATGTCGCATTGCATACAGGGTGCAACTGAGCAGTGACGGGATACAGGATGCGGTCCCGCTGGACCTCAGGTGGAGGGGCTGAGCTCAGTGAGTCCAGCAGGGTCTGGATCCTCTGCGCATACTCCCCGGACAGACAGCAGGAGGTGCCCACCTGCAGCTAAATATGGAGACAGGTGGAGACAGCCTGGCAGATAAGGTTGCGTATTTGCTTGGATTACAGCTATTGACTTTATCTGTAGAGCAAGATTTCTGACCAGAATATTTCAGGTCAGGCATCTAGGGCAGTGTTTCCCAGTCCAGTCTTCGGGGACAGAGTCGGTCTATGTTTTTGCTCCCTCCCAGCTTCCTACCAGACAATCCACATTTTTGCTCCTGAGGAGGAGCAAAAACATGGACTGCTGTGGGTCCCCGAGAACCAGATTAGGAAACAATGATCTAGGATAGACGGAACTCAGACATTTGGATGTGCAACCTCTAACTGACAAGAACAAGTTCTTCATCTAGTAGACCAGCCGCTGCTGAAGGTGCAGCCAGCTCAGACATATTACACACACACACCATTTATCTCCCCACTTACTATTATTAAAGCAATTTTGTTAGAAGCATTTATGATGTCCATATGCAGCCCCTCAGTGACTCCATGCCAGTGTGGCTGTCTCTGAGAGTGCTTCCAAGATGCATCTTCTTGACTGAGATGTGAAAAAGGATTCGATTTTCCTTTCATCGTAGACAAGGAAAAGTCACCTGTCACTCACCTGCCAATCACCACCCCGCAATAACCATTCCCACCACGAGGGCCGTAAAATGTCACCTCACCGGAAAGTGAGCTCCTGCGGGTTTGGCATTCTCCCCACAAATCGCCCGCTTTCTCCGCCAGCTCTGTTCCTGCAGTTTTCTAAATTGGGTGCATGTCTACCCTGACGCAGCACAGCTGTGCCTAATTAAAAATAAATGTGCTGTGTTCTCCGTCTTGCCAGGGCGCGTGCACAGTTGCTAATTCTTGCCCGCTGATCAAGGGATCGATGATCAAAGTGCTCAGCTAGGAGGCGATTTGTTGTTTCTGCCAGGACAGGGGCACTGAAGAACAGCCATGCGAGACCAGGCAGCTGCAGCTCTGACTGGATGTGGTCAACGGGGAAGCTTTGCTCTCAGAGCCCCTGGGCAACCTAAGGGTGGAGGCAGGTCTACCTGTGTGCGTGTGTATGTCTGTCAGGGGTCATACTTGTATTTTTCGGGGGTGTACCTGTGTGAGAAGTCGTTTCAGGGCCTCTGCTGCCCTGCCTTCCAGCTCCTTCACTCCCCTCTTCTCTGCCACGCTGACCAGTTGGGCCAGCCCCATCTCTCCTAACGCGCTCTCCCCGCCCAGGTGCACCATCTGTGAGCAGCAGCTTCAGCGTCACGACGGTGCCCTGGACTGCTTTACCATCCACTCCAGGGCCCTCCCCGCCAAAGTAGAGGGGTGAATCGATGTATCAATAATGCATCACACGCCCCTATCTGGCAAAACAGTTCAAAGGAAGTAAGGGCAAGAAAGGGATGTCTCACCAGGGACAGCAGGGCCAAGATGGCTGGGTGAAAGAGGTAGCTCCCCCCGGAGGCGAGCACAGAAAAGAGCAGGAAGCGGCTCCATGGTTGATATACTGTGTGCAGGGCTATGGACACAGGGAGAAGGGTCAAGGTGGTAACAGGGATTTGCAGTTGCTGCAAAGGCCGCCACCTGACGGATGCTGCCCCCTACCTACGGTGGGGCTCCTCCTGTGTAGGAACCCCAGCAGAGATGCCAAGCAGCTCGCTGAGATGCTCAACAGGAACTCCTGCTTCTGATAGGGGGAGGAGTGAAGACAGGGAGGGGGAGCATGTTTGCATCAGTTTGGGGTGGGGGGGGAGGCTAAATAACATACTGCTTACTCAGAGTTTCCCAATCTGGTCCCACAGTCAGTCCAGGTTTTTGCTTCCTCCCATCTCCCAGTAGGGAGCAAAACTGGACTTTCTGCCAGGGAGCTGGGAGGGAGCAAAAACACAGACCGACTGGCTTTCAGAACCACAGTTAAACATTTTTTAAGTAGGTCAGATGGAAGAGAGAATGACTACTAGGAATGTAATCCTGCAAGGGGGATGGTTACATCATGGACAGGAATGGGAGAGAGAGGCCACCCTGAGGCCACAGGGCAAGCAGGCGCCACACGGAGGATGGGGGGGTACATTGAGCTGCCATTTGTATATCTCAGTTCCTGGCCCCCACAATCCAGCCCCTCCGCCAAGCTTACCTGCAGCAGCAGCCCTTGCAGTGCGGTAAGCAGGCAGCGTGCCCGGTGGGAGCCCAGCGGCTGCAGGGTGGCCTCCGTCTCCAACAGGGGGCGGCAGTCGAAAGTTTCAGCCGTCAGAAGGAGCAGAGGAGACTGAAGGTCCAGGTCCAAGAGTGTCTGAAGCAGTCGGACGGAACAGGCTGTGGGGGGGTAAAGGTGGGCGGAATGAGGTATACAGAGAAGCACTGGACAGGATCCAGGGCTCTTGAAGACTCTCATGTAATCTAAGAAATGAAAGTTTAACTAGTCAGACTGACAGGAATGTATTGCCCGGATGGCCCGGTCACCCACACCTTACTCCTCCAAACCCCCCCCCAACATCTACAATCTCTGTCCCCCCTACACACTCTCTCCACCTCCCCACAAAAATCTTCCAACTTTGTATGACTTGTCTCAATGTAATCAGGTTCACCAGATATGCATCAGTGGCTCTTCTTGTGTCGCTGCTAAGTGACACTGCTTCAACTTTTTCACAATCTGTCCCAAAATGAAACAGGGCCCCAGATCAGTACCCATGCTGTGCATTTAAAAATCTGGAAAAAGATCTGTCAAATACTTTTTGAGTTAGTGCGCTTACAAGAACAGTGTCTATGGCAGTGGACCGGTCACTACAAAGTCGACTACTCAAACCAGAATGTCACTGTGTGAAGGTGTACAGGCTGACAGCCATTCAGGGTTCAGCACAGTACCGAGTAAAAGGCTGTCAGTCTGGCTCTTCCTTAAGGTGAGCAGCTGCACGATTTCGTCCAGGTTCAAAGAAATCCTTTTTTGGACCTGGAAAAAATATGTAGATCCTAATGATGACTACTGACCACTGCTCTGCTCCTTCTTCCAGCAGTGGCCCTCGTCACCAGCTGGGTCATTAAGGGGTTAACCCCGTGACAGTGTGAAGGAAATGTTTTGTAGACATATAGGGCACTTGGTAAAGGCATGGAATGGCAGACCTGTGTGGAGTTAGCGTCCTGCTGAATGAGGAGTGAGGACAGGAATATACGGGCCCCGCAGAGCAGGGAGACAGAGGAGGAGGAAAGTGCCGTCTGCAGCTGCTCCAGCAGTGTGCCGTTACACAGCAGTATGGACAACACTGCGGGAGAGGGAGAGAGAGAGGTAGTAGATGGAGGAGCAGAGAACACAGTGGGCCTCTGACTGCGCATGCATGTACACAGGCTATACTGCTGCGCATGTGTATGTGAAAAGGACAAGCTGGCCTGCGCCAAATGACTATGTCCCGCCCACCCCGAGTGACCCATCTGATCGGCTGTTACCTCTGTCGGCGCAGTGTGCAGGTGACAGCGACAGGCAGCAGTACAGGTAGTTGATGGCCAGTAGCAGAGGCTGTGTGTTGGAGGGCTTCAGTTTGGCTGCCAGGTTACACACTGGGCAACAGGACAGTCAGAGGCAGCATCAGTCTACGGATGACCAAGTGCCCACCCTCAGTTTTGTCAGGCAGATTCCCCACGATGCCCCGGGCTCACCATGGAAGAGAAGCTTAAAGTCTGTGCCGTCCATGTCTGCGGCCGCACCGTCAGAGGTCAGCACCAGACACAGCAGCTGCAGGACCAGTGTCAGCGAGTTCTGGGCTGCAGGTCGCGTCGAGGGTGACGGGAAAGCAACACACGTAAAAATCATAAGACACGCAGTGTATGAGCAGCCACCCCCCACACCTCGACTGAGGCTAAGCAGTTAGCTGCATAAATGGTCTCTTCCTCCCCCCCCCCCCGCCCACCTCCCAGCTCGGCTTGGCTATACTCCACTGCCAGTCTCTGGAGGACCTGTAGCAGTCGGGGACGCAGGTCCAGGATGGCCGTGTCGCACTGGGGCTGGCCTTGTAAGAACCTGCTCAGAACTCGCAGAGCTCGGTGGGCCAGCGTGGACTCCCCCCTGCAGACCAGGCCCTGGTCACCATGGGACACGCATACAGTCAGACGAGAGTAGGACAGAGAACTGGAACTGCGCAAAATGCTGCATTTACAATACAGTACTGACCACTGACCTGTATAGTATAAAGCAGTATGAAGTAGTACTTTAGTATAGAGTTTAGTACAGTGTAGTATGGTGTAGTATAATGCATTATGATTTGGAATAAAAGTAGTAACACAATATACTATGGTGTATTATATGGTGCCCTCTGTCTATCTGGAAGTGTCCCTATCTTTCACCAGCAGGGTCAGAACGGTCGTCGGCTTTTCCCCCATCAGGGGCAACAGCACGGTGACATCATCACTGTCCCGGGCCAGCCCCGTGAGCTCTGCCCCCTCCGCCACGGGGTCACGGCCACCGTGCGTGAACCACAGCTCCAGAACTCCGGCACCGAAGGACTCCGCCAGCTCGGGGTAGCGGAAGATGAAGCGCAGCAGGGCGGGGCAGTGGGTGTACAGGGGCTGGAGGCCTGGGGCACCGGACAGCGCCTTCCGGAGGCAGAGAAGGGGAGCCTGAGGCGCCGGGGTACAGAGAGAGGCGGTCAGGATGACGGGCCAACACCAGTCTGACTGATCCATCACTCATGCGCTTGCTCAACAGCTTCTTCTTAAACCACACGTCTCAATGTGACACATTCCTCGGGATACAACCACCCTTCCCCCCCCAACCGGTCCGGATGCTGCACCGGTCCGTGCTCATTACCAGCGCGTCTCACCGAGGCAAGCTCGGGGCTCCCATCCTGCGTGACAGACAGCAGATAGAGGGCAGCTCGCAGGACACACAAGGGAGTGGGTTCATCCCCCTGCACCTGTACCAAGCAGAGCACTGACAGGGTGCCGGAGAAGACTGCAGGGTCTGGCAGCAGCCTGGGTGCACGTAGACACACGCAGACACACGCAGACAACAAATAAACGGCGTAAGCTAGCTTTCACTTGTTTAACTACATGTTCCATTCCATACAATGCAGCTGCAGACTTGCTTAGCTCAATCTAAAGATGACATTTGCTTATGCTCGTAGGTGGCTATTTGCTTCTGATGAGGCTAACTGCTCTCACACCTGTCTCCGTGTCGCAGGGCCAGGTAGAAGAGCATCAGCAGGCCGTACTGCGTCGCCCTCAGCCCTGCGGACGCCTCCCGCAACAGCGAGGACCAATCGGACGGCCGGCAGCACAGGGATGGGAGACAGCGCCGTAAGACATCCTCACCGTCTGGGGAGAGCGAGGGAGGGAAGATGGGGGGGGAGGGGAGGGTTCAGAATGGAGGGATGTAAAAGTTAGAGGACAGAAAGACACAAGGAAGAAATGGAAAGTCATACTGCTGACTGGAAGGGACGCACGGAGAGAGACGTTAATGTCTGTACACACGCTGCGGATCTCGCATTGCTGCAAGGCTCTACCTGGTGGGGGGACGCCGTCGGCCCCCTCCAGCTGGGCCAGCAGGCACACGCTGAGCCTCTGCAGGAATTCGGCACAGGCGGCGTTCAGTGCTGGGTTCCTGAAGGACACACGGAGAGCGGGGAGGCGGTGCGGAACAGCCCGAGATAAAACACCAAACATTTGTGTTTAGTATCCCTTTGGGAGCCAGTGACTACAATTGCAATTAATAGCAAAGTGGCAAGAACAGGACTGAATGAGTCAGTCAAAAATTAGAACAATAAAAAGATATGTGCAGATATGACAAACACTGCTTGTCAATGGACTTTTGTTATGAAACCAATAAATCTGCAACATTTTTACAGAATTAAACAAGCATCCAAAGACTATGTGAGCACAGTATGTGCAAGAAGTCACTTAAGGTACAGAACAATCCAAAGTAAAGCTCATCCTGTACTTTTTACATATTCTTCATTCACATTGGAGTGTATGGCATTTTGACTTATTTGCAGTATGCCCAGATCACCACTAGGGGTGTAATTTAAATGGGTCTTCCCACTGGCTCCAAGGCTGCCTGATGGCTTATCAGACGTTACCTTTTTCCTGCACAGAAGGCAGCTTTGTGCTTCAGAGTGAATCCAAAGAAACCAGAGGATGCTTTGAAAGATGAGAAAAATATCAGCACAAATAAACTGAAATCCCTCCAGCTACAATGGGGGAAAAAAAGGTGTGATAAAAGGCAAGCTATTTCTTGTTTTTCATTTCCTATAAGAACTCCAGAAAACGCAGAGCTTATTCTCTGACAGCCCCACACCCCCAAATCCTGCCTTCATTATGTACTTACCCAGCTTTGCACAGAAAGGGGGCATCATGGCAGGCAGGAGGGAGAACTGGCAGCAGAGGATGATGAAGAGAGGCTGCAGCAGTGAGGGGCTGGGGGCCCTCTCACAGTGCCGCTGAGGGAGGGGGGCACAACCAGGACATGCAAAAAAGTGAAGTGGTGCTTAAACTGGCTATCGGTGACAAGCTGCATCGTAGCGGTAGTCAGACATCCTACATATTTATTTCAGGGAAGTGGATGAGGGAGGGGTTTAGGGGGTTCAGGCTAGGCTTGGGTGGTATTATGGTAATAACCCCCCCCCTTCCGGCAAATTATATCACCAAGATTTCAAAGTACCAGAATTGCATTGCTTTTGAAAATACCATCAAAATACCCTATACCGCAGTATAAAATCTGAATGGTACAACAGTATTAAAAATGAAATACTGGCCAAGCCTACTGGTGGTTGAGGGGGTAGGATACTGGCTGGGGGGGGGG
>JAODLC010000049.1:1953206-1984971 GCA_026781145.1 Hippopotamyrus pictus
ATAGTGACAGTGCTAATGGTAACTAGCGGGAGCTAATAAAGACTCCCAGAAACAGTGAGTATAGTGACAGCGCTAATAGTAACTAGCGGGAGCTAATAAAGACTCCCAGAAATGGTGAGTATAATGACAATGCTAATGATAACTAGCGGGAGCTAATGAAGACTCACAGTGACAACAGGGATACAGGCTGTGTCACAGTAGCGCAGCAGGTGTTGGCAGAAGGAGCCCAGAGTGTTGTCTTCAGTAGGCCGGTCCGGGGCGGTAAATGCATTTTCCTCCATGCCCGGTACCCCGGCACACTGCTCTGCCAATCTGGGAAGGCAGACGAGATGTGCTGAGATCCTCCCTCTCACCTCAGCCTTCGGTCTCTGAAATGGTGCTGCGACATCGGGTCGGCTGACCTGCAGGCTGCCTGGAAGCAGGTCAGGGCCTGCAGCAGAAAGGCCCCCGCAGCAGAGGACTGACCCCTGGCTCCTGCCCCCGTCTGCTTCCAGTGAGACGAAGGGGAGAAGAGCGGGTTCAGGAAACATGTGCACTGCAATGCGCCCTGTTTACAGGCAGCCAGACCTAGAGCCTAACGTGGCGGATTGGCTTTGCTGGTCACTAACACGCTGAAACTCACTGAGGCCCTGCGATTTGCAGCGGTGGGTAACGGCAGCTCCTTACATCTGTCCATCACAGCCTCCACCACCTTCTTCAGCTCTCTGTACTGCACAGGGCTGGACTGGTGGTTTAGCCTGGAGTTGGGCACAGACCATAGAGAGACTCACACATGCAGAAAGTAAGTCTGAGGCTCCTCTTCCTCTATACGAGCCGAATTCTGAATTCATTCTTCCGTATTATTGTCTGTGTCCTTTTCAGTCAAGGTGGTCACACTTGTGCTCTGGTACGTATGTATGGCGATGGGAAGCAGTGCCCCTTTTTGAGAAACAGAGCGCCCCCCTGTGTCTGGCACCTGAGCAGGGCCGTGGCAGCTGAGGCAGCCTGCATCGCCACCTGCAGGCAGGGTGAGGCGATGCCCTCTAGCACCACCTCTACTGCACCGGCAAACACCAGAGCACTGGGGAACAGACCCAGTCTGACCGGCTGCCTGTACGGAAGGATGGAGAGAAGGGGAAAAAAAAGAAAGATACAGAGAAGCAGAAGAAGCAAGAGAAAGAGCAGAAGTGTCTCTTGTATAAAACATAAACAGGTGCATCAGAAAAATAAAGTGATAACTTGCATAAATACAAAATAGGTCCTTTATTTCACTTCAGTTCGTTCCATATTTTATGAGTTGGGTCTTTCATCTCGTCTAGCAGAAATGTGCTCTAATTCAGGGTTCCCTGATTCTGGTTATGGAGGGCAAGTCTGCAAACTGTGTTGCAGACTGGCTGGCCCTCCTGCACCGGAAATGGAGATCCCTGCTACCATTCCTCCATCGATGGGCCTACCGGTCCAAGATCTCAGTGAGTAGCATCAGGCCCTGTTTCTGCACTTCCACGCTGGTCAGAGTCAGCGCCTCCTTCAGGCTGCGCACGAGGGGCTCGATACCTGCAGGAGCGCCAGGTTACGCACCTGACATAATCACCCCGCTGTAGTGAAGGTGGATGACCACACAAACAGCCATCCCTCTCAATCAGTACCAGGCTGGGCTCTGCATTACTCCAGTGCACTGGAGTATTTTACTGCCGCCTGAGCGTGAAAGGCAACCACAAACCCCCCCCCCACCCACCCCCAAGCTTACCGTAAACAGAGTGACACTGGGAAAAAAACAGGGGGTCCTCCGTCATCAGCAGCAGGCAGCTATACACTGACCACAGCAGAACCTCACTACGGCTGCAAAGGCGCTCGCACAGGAACTCTGCGAAAAACACGTGCGTGTACGTGCAGGCAGACACGCGAGGCAGATTACGCAGCCGACACAAGACACGTCCCAGCTGCCCGAGCGCACCGATCACAGATGGGAGTGTGAAGACTAGGTGCGAATACTGGCACAGCTAGTGCAGATGTTAATACAGATGTTAGCGCAGATGCAGGAGGAAAGGGAGAAGGTGCGAGAAAATGACTGATGGCTGGGGGGTGTCAGGCTGTAAGGGTCTGAGACATTTTGCAAGATGCAAAAGGAAGAAGGGCAGACAAAGGGGGCTAGAGGCATGCTATGTGTGTGTGTGTGTGTGTGGCCGGGGAGGGGGTCAGAGAGGGACCCACCGGGAATGTCGGCCTGGATGAAGGCGGGGCAGTACTGGCTGGGGGAGTGCACCAGCACAGCAGCAATGCACTGGGCACTGGCCACCTGCAGACTTTCATCTCCACTCAGCAACAGCTGCAGCACATGAGCAGACAGCCACTGTGTACATGTACGAAACACGGACGGCCCGGGCACTCGGCCAGCGGTAGCGGTCACCATCGCGTCTGCACAGCACGTGACGTCAGGCCCATTCTGACCTTCTTGAGGACCAGCGGAAGGCAGCAGGTCTCCAGGCTCAGCTGGGGCTCCCGCTCCGTGGGAAGGTTCATCAGCAGGGACACGATATCACCCATCTTTATCGCCTCCTTCAGGAAGCCTGACACCCACACAAGCAGAGGATTACATGTGAATCACCAAGCAGACCGAATGCGATATGTACTCAGCTCTGATAATAGTTACAGTGCATCCTTACACCGTCCAAACGCTTATTCAATAAAGAGTAACCGGCTTGGGCCTGTCCCTGCACATACATGAAGCAAGGGTCATCACAGGGAACACATTCAATCACACAACATGGGACAGTGGTTCCCTCACCTTTCATGCTCAGTCCCACACTCTCTAGTGATGGCCAAATGTAGCTTCATGAACCATTTGCTATATTTTCTGACACCACTAGATGGTGCTCTCTGGCCAAAAAAGGGCTCAAAGCATGCCCCAAAGCAAACCAAGAGCACCATCTAGTGGGGTCAGAAAATATAGAAAATGGTTCATAAAGTGGTTCACTACCAACCTCTCCTTGGCACCACCAATTTAGCTGCCCCCACCCATTATCTGGACATACCCCTTTAATTAGCCCCACCCCTTACATTGGGCCCTACCCTCTCACTAGTCCCCACCCCTGCCACAATTAGATAGACTACAACTGTGTCCCAATTCAGGGGCCACACCCTTCTAAAGCTGCATTCGAAGACCGAATGCAACACAGTGGCGCGACATGGCTGTCCCATTTCGAAGGCTTCTTCAAACGCAGCCTACAAACGTATTCTTGTTTTCCTGGGCCATGAAGGATCCAGCTGATGTATCATTCGCAACCCAACCTATCTCAAGGTTCATTGTGCGGATTTTTAGAAGGACGTGATGTAGAAAGGTCATGTTGACCGCGTCCTTTGAAGGAAGCAGCCAATGAATTGGGACCCAGCTTATGACTCCCCCGCCTCCTTACCCAGGCAGTTGATGGTGAGCTGTGGAGAGCAGGCATGGTGCAGTGTGTGCAAAACCTGTATGCAGACCCTGTCCTTTAGGGCCGGGGGCAGGGCTTGGGCAGCCCCAACGCACGCCCACACCCTGTGGAACACGTAGCACACAGACGCCTTGAGTGCTTCATCTTGGGGCAGCAATGCTATGCTCAGCTGCTCCACCAGGGACACTGTAGGGGGAAGGACACAGATCAGCACCGCGATGACCTGAAAAACACAGGGACGCAGGCCCAGACGTCTGCAGCAGGAGTGTAACACAGCAGGTGAAAAGTACACTTTTGCGACAGATGGTGTTAAGACGGGACTGTATGGGTGGGTCACAAACCACCTGTGTGTTAGACAAATTAAACAAAAAAGACACAACCCTGTAAAAAGGAGACAAGTGCGCACCTGTGTGTGTGTATGACAGAAAAAGGGGAAGCAACACATATAAACCATTTAATAGCCCAGACTGAAATACACTAGTAAATATGATAGCAGCGGTGGGGTACTGAATATGTAATTTCCTGTCCATCATGGCTGTGACAGACCTTTGCTTCTGTTCACAAACCACAGTGGGAAACAACCAACTCTGATGACTGTAGGAGTGTGTAGACATACACTGGCACAAAACACCCATAACTTCTGATATTTGAGTCAGTTATGTTCAACCCTAACCCTAACTCTTTGTTGCATGCTGGGTTTTCTGTGACAAGACTACAGTACCAAGTAAAAATTTAAAGGTCCCTATAATGTTTTAAATGTATAGAAGTTACTCAAGCAATAAGGAAAATGTGCACATTGAAGTATCAAGGCCTTACCATGATGTGCGACAAGGGCTTGGGGCAGAGCAGGCATGGCGTCCAGCAATTTTCCCAAGAAGTTGAAGGTGGGCAGTGATTCTCGCAAGCTGGCCCGATCGCACAGCTGGTTCGATCGCAAGTCAGGCCAATTGCATTGAACCAAGCAAGTGAAACAGAGAGAAACGACCAATCAGTGTCTGCCAGTCAAGAAGCAGCACAACGCCATGCTTTTATTTTTTTCAAGCGGCTCGGTGTACATTGAACTGTTGTGATATTCTAACTTTAGTTTTCCTAATACCGTCCACTGCCTATTACCCTGTTGGCCTATATAGCCTGTGGCATTCAAAGCTGATGACAGAAGAGGGGACTGAAGTTCACTGCACCCAGGGTTTAGCAGACAAACCACCCTCTAACCACACTGCTGCCTACTTCCGGTTTCTCGCCCCCCTAAACTTTCCAGGCAGGTTTATCTCCCCCATAAGTCTAGACACAAAACCTACTAAAACCTGGGGGTGGCTCTTCTCTGCGCTTGTGTGGCCCAGAATATGTGACTGCTGAGGTCGGGGGGAAAAGAATGAGATTTGAAAGCGAGCAATGAACGTAAATTAAAAGAAAAAGGAAACACTGAGCGGAATGGAAGTCACAGCAACGTAAGTACATCAGAGTGTACCTACAGTCATTCATGTCCCTCCTCTCTCACTCACCTGGGCCTGTACCTCCTCCAGGACATACTGTATGCACTGCTCACTCTTTAGCTCCAGGAGCAGATGAACAAGCACTGAAATGTAAACATGAGCTCACTCGTTTAAGCAAGCGAACAAACAAGCGGCATCAGACTCGAGCCATCTCCCATAACGGGTTGGACATCGGCCTGAACTACATCACACAATCAAAGAGAAGCATAGTAGGGATCTTCACAGAGAATGCAATCATCTGGGGGTGAGTATGGTCTAGCAAGCTCACCCTGGATCACCTGCTCCAGGGCGAATGGCTCCTTCGTGGTTTGAAGCATACCTAAGTACAAGACAGGTATTAACAGATTTTTTTCTCTCTCTTAATTGTCCTTTGCTTGTAAGGCAGGGATAAATTCCAGCCAAGGTCAGAACCTGTTACTTTCAAACATCATGTCTCTCCGTCTCCTCACCCACAGAGCAGCTCTTCAACTCACTTACCCAGAAGACTGCTGACAAAGTGCAGGCTGACCCTGTGATCCTGGAGAAGCACCTGCTTTAGGGCCTCAGGACATCCTCTTAGCACCTCGTTGACACCAACCAAAGCCACAGACTTGCGCACTGACTGAGTTTATGCGTGACAAAGATATGGGGTATTTTATATATATATTGAATATGAAGATGTCCTGACACTGGGATCTGACGTCATTCTTACCGACGCGTCCTCGTTCTCCATCACTTCCATGACACACGCGACGCAGAACATGGTCACCCTGCCCCCAGGGAAGGCCGCGCGCCCCGACCACCGGGGGTCGTGGCCCTGGTGAACCTTCTCATAAAAAACGTCCATGCACGACATTTTTAGCGTTGCAGTTTCAGTGTTATTCCTGTTTGGAAAAAAATGTTCCTGCGCACGAAAAGAAATATGGACTGTATCACGAAGCAGTATTTTCCTGCTTAGCCGGATATCTTGTCGGATTTATGGTAGTCTAACCTAAATGCAAGTTAACTAAGATAAAGTCCATTTAAACTGAGGTACCTTAAATCCGACAACTTAACGCTAGACAATGAACACGGGCTAGTAACATATTGTTATCCCACGCCTGTAAATTAACGTACTTTCATTCATATGTAGTTAATTTATTTATTTACACTTTATGTGAGTAAATAATTTCTATAACGGAATGTGTTAACACAAACTTACGTGTTTATGCACAATGATAATTAAAGCCACCGAAAATATTCACCGCCGGTTTAAGGGTTAGTGCTGAACGACGTTTTGGCGGGATTAACACCGGCCAATCAGAGCTCAGAGCGGCACTAGGAGACGCTCATCCGTGGGTCTTTTCAGCGATTCGTCTGGATTCGTGTCTTGTGTTTATAATTCAGTATGATTAATTTCATTCCGTGATATTTAAATATCCTACCGCAAACAAACAACAATTACGCGATTGTATGTGTCTCATTTGGTCCTAAATCTGACCTGATAGTGAAGGGGTTTCCCATGGGTTGCCAACTTTGGTCAGCTGGCTCACGTGTCTGGGATTAAGACATTTCTGTTTTGTGTCTTTTGTTTGCGAAGTTGTTTTATTATTTCTGGTCAAACCATTTTTCAAAATTAAGCTTGTCAAGGCGACGTTTACTGAATGCATGCTATGTGAACCAATGAGCGTAGCAGCCAGTCTTCAGCCCGCCTGGAGTTGCCAGAAGTGCTGACAACGCACCCTCAGAACCTGTTTGTATCCATGGCGACGACAGTTTTGTACAACTGTTGCGTATCTCTGAAAGGAGAGGGAGGAGGGGGCGGATTTTTGCTGCAAGCAGACCAGCATGGCTATGCATTTACGTGTAGGCTTCACAGTCACGAACACGAGTGTGCACAACCAGACAGTTTGCCCTAATTTTCTGGTTTGGCGGAGTGGACTTGTCGATGGTGTTATTTGTACTGTATATCATCATCTCACAAACACCTACTACGCAGAAATGCTGGGATCATCTAAAAGGCTTTAAAGTAGTATTTTAAATTAAAAATGCACACAAAGAAACAGGTCTTACTGAAGTTGCATGAGATATGATAATCACGTTTTAATACATACTTAAAACAATATATGATGTCTGATTTGATGAACTCCTATGTATGCTATATACTGTCACACAACAATACATGTACTTCCACTGTATTGATTCTGTTTAACAATATAAGCCACATCCGGTTTCATGTTCAATCGTTTATTTCAGCCGTCTGACATTTGCAGGTGAGGTTCTATATTTAATTCTTTTGGGGGGGTGTTGTTTCCATAACATTGCTGTCACTTCATATGAAACAGAGTCAGACTGTAGGATGCTATTTCCAGATTTGATGATGTCTACTGTTGTGCTAATCAGATAATCAAAAAAGTTACACTCACTAGTTCTCATATGAAAAAATGCCTCTGTTATGGTAAATAATCATAAATAACAATAAGGGTCAAACTACATACTGGGCAATCAAGGACATAGAGAGAACACTAATTTCACTAAGGGCAATTTAGAGGGTGGCTTGTGAGGTTCCCAGTACCTATAATAACAATTCTATTTTAACAAACATCGTTATAAAGGCCAAGACAACCATTTTCCTTAGCCTGGATCTGGGGAAAGGATGTTGGGATGGTTTATTGACTGCTCACCAAGGGTAGCACCGGATTTTTAATCTAAAGTAGGATGCACTAGCCACATAACATCAAAAAGTTGACACGGTTCACTCAAGATATCCTGTGTCAAGTCAAATGGTTTCAAAATTGTTAACCAAGGAGTGAGTCATTTTCACAACTGAGCTCTGAAAGATGTCGGTAGGAAGTAACAGTATTTGGGGCACATTAAACACGGCACAGCCGTGCGGCACTACATGACCAGCTCCCTCGGATCAGGGGATCATTTCTCTTTCTTTTTCATGTGAGAAGCCAGATAAAGGTATGTGCAGTTCAACCCAATCTTTCATGTTGTTGCTTGAAATATTCAATCTCCCTTTGACAGCATTTCGGACGGCCACTGTTAACAGGGCCCCTCACTGCAAACCTATGTCATTTTGACTTCTAAAAATAGTGGTCAGGTTTTTTTTTTTATATAAATATATATATAGAAAATGGACGGAATGAAGCAAGAGATTGCATTTGTTTGTGGAAGAGGTCTTTTGTAAGTGCATGTGGGGGGTTGGGTGGGAGGGAGATATAGAAAACAGAAGATGTGACGTGTTGCCAAAGCAGTATAGAACTTGACAGCTGTCCCCATTTGGTGCTGACAGCCACTCATAACACTCAGAATGTGAAACACACAGCAAGACCCAAACTACGGGACCATCTACTGTGGCAAGAATCCATTGTGCTCATGGAGCGTGTAATCAAGTTGGGTACCATTCCCGAAGAAGAGACGCAAGATGACTGGTAAAGCCAGAGCTGAAATTAATCTCCTCTAAGGTTAGTCTGTTTTTTTGTCTTTTTAGATATTTATACAGAAACTAAATCGGCATGTCTTTGACTGTACTTTTAATAGCTAATGTTCAGTATTATTCTGTGGATTTTGTGGTTTTCCTGAGGGTGTCACTGCATATTCAAGGGGAACACTTTCTGAGCAAATGTTTGGATGTGGGTTCTGCCCTTATGTACATATTACTATTTGAAAACTGAAGAGCAATGATATCAAGAGCTTATATGTTCTTCGACATCTTCCTTCTCGGCAAGTCACCATTGTTGTTGAAAAGAATGCCTATACATCTTGAGAAAAGTCAATGTAAAAAAATTCAGGTGAAAAGTTTATCCATGAGAATAGATCCATAATCCTCACCTACGAAAGGGTTCATAGTAGAACCAGAAAGATTTGTGCTTGTCCTCTGCTCCCGGCAATAAAGTGAATGCTTTAGAATAGGATAATTTGGTGTGTGGTGTCCATTCATATTGGTACAGGGCTTTCCACTTTATGGGGGAACCTTAAAAGTTCACAGGAAGGTCCTTAATTAGTCTAATCAAATTGTGTGGGGCATACAGCAAAAACATGTAGACGACACGCAGATGGGGGATCCGTCCTGCGTTTCAACTCTGAAGAACAACATCATGTTTATTTTTGTTCCTTGAAATGCAGCATTTTTAATGAAGAAATGCAGCACAAATGTAATTCTCTGAACTCTTCATAATGGAGAGCATTCAGTGTGTATTTTGACTCATTCACATTTATAGAAAAAAAAACAGAGGAAGAAGACAGAGGAAAAGACAGGTGGGAGACAGAGGTTTTGGGGGGTGTACAGGAAATGAAAATGAGATCAGTTATATACAGAACAAAGAAATACTCAAAGCACATAAATAATGTATAAAATATTTTCAGAGGGTGTTTTGACATTAGCTGAAATAATACATAATTCATCCATGGAATAATAGAGTGTTCACAGTTCATTGGTATGGAGCGACTAAGCCAAACAATATATTTGAAAAGACCAGCAAATTAACAACAGAGGTAGAGGGATAGCTAGCAAACATTTTCCATACACCTCAATTCATTGATTTATTCTTGGATTTGACGAGCACCCATGATAAATAGGACTGTTCTCTCTCACACCACTTACAGTCACTAAATTCTAGTCCCTAATCTGTAGATACACACTACCAGTCAAAAGTTTTTTCACACCACAGGTTTTTGCCACTTTTCCATTTATTTTATAAACTGAAGGTTTTTTATTCCTGCCATTGGAAAGTTGAGTGAACAACTACAAATGAAAATATAAATCAAATAAAATGTTTCCTTTATAACATGGAAAGAGTATGTAACAGTGCATGTCTGACATCCTATTAATTGGTCGTGTGGTGATGGCAGAATCAAATTCTAGCTGTCCTTTAACTTTAAATGCACTAAAATTAAATTTCATCTGTTTCATCCCATGAATCAGAGCAGTATTTAATGTCCCTTGCAGAAAGAATATTCAATTGAAATTTCAAAGTTAAACCCTATAGGCATGAATCTTGCTGTGTATTTGCAGCAAAAAACATACCTGAAATAATTCCAGTGCTGTAATAAATGTTATTGTCTAATCTGTACCCTCTTCATCTGCTCTCCTGTCATCTTCAGCCAGCTCACACCATTTCTCACGTCCGTCCCTTTCATTCTTCTGTAGGGTGACGCGGATCACGGCTGTGGGGATTCACCTTCTGAGGCCTCGATATCCCACAATCCCCTGCTCCCCGACAACCGCATTCCCTGTAGCGTAGCCACACCTCCCGCTACCCTTGTCCAATGTCAGTGAGAAAGCCGCCACTGAGGAGGCGTTCCTTGGGGTCCGTCTCCCCCAAGCGTCTGTACAGGAACCTGTCAGTCAGGCTGCGTAGCAGCGAGACCCCCGCTGAGCGTGAGCGCTCCAAACACCACCACAAGCCCCTGCCCTCTGTAAGAGCCCACCAGCCTCTCTGACCTTCGACATGAGGGACTACATGTTTTGTGAAAGTGAATTGTAACCTGTGAATATTCTCTGCAACTACTTTTAAATGGTCAAATTATTACTCTGGTCCTCACTTTCAGTTAGAGTATGTTTTCAAATCCCCTCATTGAAACTTCTCTTATTTCTATGTTTGGCGTACACATTCTACATGTCTGCCAATACAATAATAAACATAATAATGAATACAATAATCGAACAGTGGTAGACAGTCCAAATGACTAACATTCCAGCTGTAATAATATTGTTAACAAGCATTTCCTTAATGCTCTCTTACGAAAATGTACTTCTCTTTTTCAGTACAAGAGTCTATGGGAGGCAGTGGAAAATGAGGACACTTTAGCTGTGAGGAGCATGTTATCCAAGGTCAAAGAGGAGGGCAGAGAAAGGAAAAAAGAGGGAAAGGGACAGAAGAGGGAGGGCAAGTCGGAAGAGTGGGGGGTGAACGATGTAAACGAAGAGGGGCTGGTCCCCCTCGACGTGGCCATACTCACCCAGAATTCCCTGCTGCTGCGCATACTCATCAAGGCTGGTGCCAGGCACAACCCCCACTGTGAGTCTGGTCCACAGTTTCAGTCCGATATACTTCAGACTTGGCTGAGACTTAATTATGATGTCACTTCAACTTCTGATGATGTAATGCTGTGAATCTGATGATGTAATGTTGTGAACTTAAAGGCACATCTACTGTAACATACCCGAGGGGTGAGGTAGGACAGAGCGCTGAATGGCACAATACGAATCCAAGCTCCAGTAAAAGCTCATGTGAGGTTACTCTGAGAAAAGGAGGCTACACTAGTGAATAAAAGCTCTCATCCATGTAGGATGTTTCCAGAGGCACATTACTATGGTCAGAGGCCCCTGGGCTATTGGAGTTGTGAGAAACCCCTCAACTATTTCATATAATAATGGTGTAGTTGCTGGCAACGGTAAAAGTTTAAAAGGGATTTTAAATTTGATTAAATGAGGTTAGTTCAGGCCCCTTTTAGCAGAGGCCTGGATAAGCCCATGCATTAAGTGCCCCAGTTGGTTTCTAAAATAAGATCCCCTGACAAAATCATGGCTTGTTAAATAGATTGTGGTGTGATTCAGATTTAAATGCTGTCTTTCACAGTGCATTCCCCCCCTGAGTGGGCAGCCAAGCTGAACACCCTGGTGGAGCTGGCGGGAGTCAAGCTGGGGGAGTGGAAAGGGCTGATGCTGGAGAGACCTGGCGCCCAGGAGCAGGCCAGCGCTCAGCAGCAGCTGCGGATCTGGACGCTCCGCCGGCAGCTTTACTGCAGGATGCGGGACAGCTTCCACCGCACAGGTACGGCCTGGTTCTAGGGTCGTGCCGAGTCGCCTCCTTTTCCGGCTGTGGCTGTGTTGGCTTGCTCCTTGAGGAGGCCATCTGGAACAAACAGCTGTACCTCTGTCGTGTCTGCATTTTCGTCTTTGTATTAATTACGGCCCGTTTAATCGTTCTGCTGAGTAATAATTAGTTTTTATTTCAGGCATTTGGCAGTGCATCTGTCCGATTTATCGATCGCAGAGAGCTGTAGGGGGAAAGTGTGTCCTGTTCAGTATTCATAGATGAGTTAGGACTCACTGCCCATGAACAGCAGGGCTTCAGTTCAAATTCCAGGGCCAACAGATTGAGGCCCCTGAGCCAGACCCTTCACCCCCAGCTCCAGGGGTGCTGCATGATGGCTGACCCTGTGCTGTGGCCCCCAAGCTTGCTGTCATTTGTAAATGTATCTCAAAGGAACTAGATGGGATAGGCAAAATGACAGTATCCCAATGGGGGTCAATAAGATAATTCTATTCTATTCTATTCTATTCTATTCTATTCTATTCTATTCTATATCATGTAGGGTGCAGGGCTAAAGTAGCAATGCCACTTCCACCAATACTGACATAAAAGTTTGGTGGCTTGGATTGAACAGTAATCAGTTTTATTGAAAGTATCAATCTGAGCTGGATTCTCAGCTTACTTTACATGAAAAGCACACAAGCAAAGAATCTCGGTGACCCTTTTTTACAGTCTGTGTGTGTGTGTGTGTGTTTGTGTGTGTGTGTGTGTGTGTGTGTGTGTGGGTTCTCTATCCCCTGCTCCCAGTTCTCCCAGGCCCGCCCAGCTCGGTCTCACTGCAGGTGACTGGGGCTGGTTCATTGGCCGTGTCCTTCAAGGAGGCAATCGGGAATGCTACGGGATTGGTCTCCTGCTTTAAAGGTGGGTGGGGCAGTGGGAGGAGCTTTGTGTCTTAAAGTGACACTGACCATTGCCTGTTCAAAGCAGAGTTCCAGTTACAGCTAAACCAGTAATCAAGAGTTTGTGGAAGCAAACAGCGTAAGGGTCGCCATGCTTAAATGCCTTGCGATCGTGCTGGATACCTAACTTGCATTAATTCCGTAAAATGCTGAGCTTCAGAAAAGTATGATAATTTGGAGGAAGCTGTGGTGACAAGCTGAAGAGAGTAAACCGAGATATTACAGCTGCTCAGTCAGCCTCTGCTGATCTAATCTGTGCCCCATGGGGTATTTGCAAGGTCAATAGATTGAATTAAAAGATTGATATGCAATTTTGGCAAGTGCATATGAACAGAAGTCTAGTCAGCAACCATGGAAGTATAGCAGTGAGGGATGGGAAACCAATGTCGTCCCTGCCACAGTGGAGTGGAGTACCTCTGCCACTTTCCAGTCCATCTGCGGATCCGACCTGGTCATGGCCACCAGCAGCCTGGCTTACATCATCACCGGACTGGAGCCTGTAAGACACCTCAAGAGTCATGATCACACACTCCGCACGTCTACACGCACCAGTGCTAAGAGTCCTGCGTCGCATGCATTTCTCCGCAGGGAACGCACTACTTCGTGAGAGTAAGTGCCTGCAACATGAAGGGATGGGGCCCAGCCCAGGGCTCCAAGCCGCCCAGCGCCGCCCCCTCCAGTGAGTGCGTGTGACTGCGGCTCATCTCCGCAGCCTTTTATCCTCTGAACGCTTCATGGATTCTGCAAAGTCTCTTTTCTTGAGCCACGTCTCCCCCTGCAGGCTGGCGGGAGTGCAGTGGTGTCAAGCAGCAGGCCAGGAGCCAGGCTGTCGAGGTGAAGAGGCTACTAGAGCAGATCAGAGAACCGCAGTATGGAGGATACTGCACAGGTACACACAGAGAGCAAAGTGTGCAGGTTGAGGCACACTCATATAGTATAAGGACTCCTAACAGTGTAGTATTGCATAGCATAGCACCACATAGTATAGTATAGTATAGTATAGCACAGCAGAGCATAGAATACCATAGTATGGTATAGTGAATGACAGCATAGTATAGAATATAGTATAGTAGGTTCCAGGAACTGTGCATTTTGTATGCACTGCTTGATGTAATGTTTCAGAATAAGATATACCAATATTTAAGGAAAAAGCTTCCAGACCCTATTTAAATCTGATTGTCTACTTTTGGTTCCCACTTGTTCCTTCTTCCATCTCCACTGCATGCCCAGCCATCTTCCCCTTGCCTGTTTTGCTCACCTTCGCACTGTTCTCCACAGAAGCCTCCAGACGGCCGGGGACCAGTATGCGTCAGTCCCTTTCCCGCAGCCTCAAGCAGCTCTTCCACTCTGCCACGAAATTTGTCAGCCTCCTGCAGAGGTACGAGCCTTGGCTCTCCTTCTCTACTGTTTCAGCACCAGAGATTAAGGTTGTGTTTTTGCAGAAACAGAGGAATTGTCAATACCAACACCTGGCCAGGTCAGACTTACACTTGTAACTGCAATATTGAGCAGAATCAGACTCATTACTGCTTATTTCTTTCGATTTTTCATTTCACCTTTTCTCCTCCTTAGGGGTGTGTATCTGGCTGCTGTCTTCTACCACAAGGAGAAGATCCTGCTGACCTCAAACAACCAGCTCCCATTGTTGGAGATCCAAAGCTGCCCCACCTCGGTCACTCAGGACTTCCTGTGGTTTGCCAAGGTGCTCATTTTCTCAACATACATGATCGCTTTATGCTCAATGTGCAGCTTCATGGTGGCGTGCAATTCTCCACCTGTAATTTGACTTTCAAACATGAGTGAACTGCCTTAATTGCTACAAGGGCTCTATTTACTCGACCTAATATAACTCTCTCTCTCTGCCTCAGCTTTCTTGCGCTTGGCAGCAGGTTCCTTGCCTGCAACAAGCCCTCTCTTCATCATTGTCTTCCTCCTCATCCCTCCTTCAGAGCAGGCGCAACATGCTACAAGCTGTCGCACAGCTGCAGGTAAAAAAAAAAAAAAAAGGAAGGACAAAGCGTAGGTCCCTCTGCCCATCGCCCCCCCCAGTTCCTGATCCCTCTCTCCCTCTTCTTAGTCCTCCCTCGGCACCGAGGATTTGGGTCAGGTATACTGCGAGCCCCTGAAGGATAACCATGGCAACGTCTTGCTGGTGACCTTCAAGGAATGCTTGCCGGAGGCCCAGTGTCCTGAGCACCTTCTCCACTGGGCCTCCCTCTCCTGCTTGGACAGGAGCAGGCCCATGCTGACGCCCACCCCCACGGCCATGGAAGTGCTGACCGAGCACCTGAAGGTGATCACATGACCTCACGGTCGGTGATAGTGTGGCATGTTGGACGCCAATTATTATTAGCTGCAAGCAACTGAATGGCTTTTACCGACTACTATAGCACTCAAACCTACAGGTTCTAGAGTGCAACAATAGCTCCCAGCTGTTGGTTAGAAACAGTAACCTCCCGGCGCCTTATCCTCGGTCTTGCCTTCTCTTTCTGATGTGAGTTTTAGCTCCAAACACGTTTCTTTTATTTTCTTGCCTCAGTGTGCTGGTACTTCCTCTGAGATCCGGGGGGGAGACCTTACTGACACCCCCATCCCGTCTTTACCCCCCTGTCCCAGGAGAAACTCCTCTACCACAGGCAGAGCATTCAGAGGGCTAACCCAGGCCTCTATGTGGGCGTCCTCAAGCTGCGCGGCCTGGTGGAGCAGATCCGAGTCCTGGTTCCTCAGAAGCTGCCCAACCTCCTGTGCCACGCCAGGGTCCGGCACAACGCCCACGTCTCACGGTATCGCAGCGACACGGACTTAAATCCCGCATCCCCAGAGAGGCGCCTTTTGTTGGACTGTCACATGCTGTTATGTGTGATACTGTAATGAAATACTATCAGCGTGACTCAGTGGGAGCCACAGTCATCAGGGTTGTGGGTTCGAATCTTGCCTGAGCAGTATGTGGAGGTATTCTCTGTTTGTAAGGTTTTCCTACGGTTTCCACCCACAGTCACGCAGATAGGCGAATCACCTCGAAAGTGCCCACAGTGTGTGATTGTGGGTGTGTGACTGTGTGCCCCGTGATGGGCTGGCACCCCACCGAGGGGGGGCCCTTACGCTGTGTTCTACGCTGCCTGTGGAAAGTGTCCACATCCCCTTACAGCCCTGTACATGAGCGGCTGGAAGAAGGATGGATGGATGGTTGGATATTATTACGCGCTGTGCAGTGCCTCAGAGCACTGTGATCCATGAGCATATTCTGTCTTGCATCCTATCCCCCCCCCCCCCCCGCTTTTTTCAGCTGGAGGGTTTCAGGCTGAATAGCTTGTTCTCATCACAGCCCACAGTCCTAGAATAGCATCACGGGTCTGTCAGGCACACATTGCCCAAATGGGTTTCCTCTAATAACATATCAGGCTTAGAGGGGCTACTGCTGCGGGGGGAAGGGGGATTTTAACACAGTTGATTGAGTGTGAGCTGATTTGTGCTGTGTGGGATTCATCACCACGGCGGGATAATGCTATCCTTATTTTAATTGATTTGTCTGTAATAATAATAATGGTAAGTTTCTGGTTTTGTACTTGGAAAGGGAAGAGTGGGCGTGGCTACAGGGCCTGTCGGTGATTGGTGATGACAGAAGAGGTCAGTCCATCTCAGCAAATCAGGAGCCGGCCAGACCCGAGGACACTGTGCCCGAGGACTTTGCGAAATCGCTGAGGGTCGCCATCACCCAACTGCTAAACAAGCTGTGCATCCCGCTCCACAGGGTACGATCTCTGGCCTGGCTTGCGGGGGGCATCACTGGTGTTCAAGATTTCATATTTCAGCCACAGTATTGTGTAAAAGAAACCGCTTATTAGTCTATGTAATAAGTGTATATTTGTTCAGAAAAAAGGAAATTAAACATTAGAACATACAAATTAACAGTATCGCAATGAAAATAAACAAGAATTTGACTGCCTAAGACTTTTGCACAGTATTGTACATCTACCAATAGCAGAAAACCGTAGTTATGTTGGCACCATCCTGTGGGGTTCCCACCCTGACCCCTCCTCTCACCTGTCCGCTCCCTCCCCTCCATGCTCCACAGGCACACGAGTACCGCATATACACACAGGAGCTGCTACAGTTTGGGGAGGGTATTTCCATGCTGCTACTGCTACCCCCCAGTGAAGAGTTCAGTGCCACCCCCAGGCTGCCAGAGGACTCACAGAAACTGGGCCTCACTCTGCCCCTGCAGATCTTTGAGCTGGGTAAGAACTGTGCTGGCTAGTAACAAAAGCATCAGCTGAGTATTAATTTGAGTAATGCTATAGTAATAGCATAGTACCAGTGCTCTAATAGCTGAGTAATGATGAAGGATCGCCCAAGTGGATTTATTTTATTTATGGCCATTACTATGCAGGTCTGTATTTTACAAGCACTGGTGTTCTGAATAAGCCTTTCATTATCTGTATTATAAAGGCAGCAAAAATATTAATGTCTACTAATTTCTCCCTATCTCTCGCTCTTTCACACCCCCCCACACACTCGTGTTCATTTCAGTGCATTTCTGGACTTATGAAAAGGAATTCTTGTCCGAGTACTGCCAGGCTTGGGTGAGACTGGAACTGGATGCCCATCTTTCCCAGCAGGCCTTACGAGAGGCGTTGGACAGCAAGGAGATACAGGAGGCTAAGGATCGCCTCAGCCACATCACCCGCCTCTCAAAGGTGAGACGCTGCCACCCAGGAACGATCTATGATGCATTCCCCCATTGAGGTTATATATGTATGCGGATGTGGGTATTTCGAGGCAATGTCCAGTCCATGATTTTGTTTTAACCAACCAGCTGAGTACTGTGTGATTGTGACTCTTTATAATCAGCTGGATGGTTGGAACAAAATCTTGGTCTGGACTTTTACTCTCTAGGCCCGAACTACCCTCCACTGTATGTGTGTGAGTCAGAGTTGGCTGGCATCTCTGTGCGACTGCATGAAAATACAGAGAAAGACGCATCTCAGACAGGATCACAGAACACAGGACTGCGCCACTATCCAGGGCCATGACGCACACGGCTGGATCACCCCGCTAAATTTCCTACCTCCCACTTCTTCTTCAGAACCTGGACGCGACGTGGCGTGAGATGCGCTGGATCATGGACGCCATGCAGTGCGTCCGCTCCAAGCATAGCCTGGGCATGGTGCCCCTGGCCTCGGTCATGGGGGGCAAGCTGCGCGTCCAGCCAGCCGTTCAGCACGAGGCCCATAATAAGGAGGGCACATGCCACCCGAGGCTAGCGACAACAGGTTGGCACTGAGACTGAGCAAAGCATTAATCATTCTGCTACCTCACTGCTTCACTTTGCTGGTATTTATATCTTCATACATGGTTTCCTAACCAGCATGGATCCTCACTTCGGGGGAAGAAAAAGCATCTGCTAAATAGATGTAAATGTGAATGTAAATTAAAATCTCTGAACTCTGAAGCGACTCTACATTTCTCTCTATTCCGCTGTTTTTTCACTGTTCAGAGGACCCATGGCAGATCAGGCCTCTCAAACAGACATTCCAGCCCTCCTATCTGCGCTTCTGTGTATTAGTGACCATCGATTGACCCTTTTCCACTATCGACCCTTCAGAATCGAGGAGGGAACATCAAAGCTCTGGACCTGTGCCAGCAGAGGGCGCTGGAGCAGAACAGGACGCCGCCCCCAGAGAGGATGGCATTACGGAGAAGCCTGAAAAGGTGTACCTGGCGGACAGAGGCCGACAATCTTACCGTGCGCTCCAAACCCAGGGCAGGACTCAGTCAGCAGTCCACAATGGTGCATGTCAAAGCCCGTTTTCCACTGACGGTTGCATGAGTCCGTTCGCAGCACAGTCTGATGCCGCCTTGCAGCTAGAGGCAAATATACACGGCGGGATGACCGACACGTACGATGGACTCGGTCTGGGAAATAACATGGGTGACGTTTCATACCGTCTTGGAGAATCTGGACTTCAGGAACACCACTGTCAGCCAAAATCAGGACATAGTACAGATCCGAGCAGCTGCATTGGTTATTACCATCAGCCCGTGATCAAAACGTCTGAGCACCAGGCTCCAGGTGATGAGCCAAGCCCTAGAGAGATTCCGGAGGTCGGTGAGGATGGTGGGATGTGGGACTGCTTCGGTGACCTGGCCTCATGCAGCATTCCTGGGGATTTTCTGTTGGATGAGGTGGCACCTAGGAAGAAGCTCCCGGCACGGAGTCTGGTAGAGTGGGTCAGCACGAGCACACCGCAATCCTGACGGCAAGTTTCCAACAGAGGAGCGCGACAACGTGAATGCAAATGCATTACAACGGTCCCTTATTCTGTCCGTCCGTGTCTCCCTGTAACATGAGGAACTTTACACAATGCAAAGAGATCCACATACTAAGCAAAGCTATTTAAATCCAATTTTAATGACATATTTCTATCATATAATGACATATCTTTATCATATATCATGCTTAGAAGACAAGTTATTTCCTGCTGTACATTTTTTTCCGAATTCAAAGAAATGCTGGATGGCTTGTAAAAAAAAGTTTTAATGTATATAAATACAGTATAATCCATTTAGTTTATTAAAATAAACAAATTCTAATTTTGGTAGTTTACCCATTATAAGGCATCACGTGACTGGGTGAGAAGGATATGAAAACAGAATCTGTTTTTATACTTGATTGTATTGTATTCTCCTTTTCTCGGTTTAACGATATAAAATATTATATCGTACGGTTTGGCAACATCCATGTATTCCATAATACATGCACTTTGTATAATTCATATTAAATTTCCAGTGACTGGGTGGTAAATATTTTGCTGTTTCTCAAGAATCACGCGCGTGGCAAAAAATATTCCATTCACAAAGACGGAGATAAGAAAACATTCCAAATAATAAAAGTGAAATTAATGCATTTCGAGACAAATCTGTCGGACAATTTCCCTCAGACTAATTGCTTCCTTGCTTTGTTTCTTAAAATTAAATTTAAACAACTTTTTGGGAATAAAAATTGTTGATTAGCAGAATTTACCACATCTTCTAATTTAAGTCTGCGGTCCTAAAAAAAAAAAAAAAATAGATATAAGGAGACAGGCTATATGCCAAAAAGCTCCAAATAATAATCTTTGGTAATAATCTTTCTATAATGCATTATAGATGAGAGCTTCTTAGAGCATTCTTAATGCATAATAAGCATGGCTATATGTTATGCTTTTTATAAAAAGTTATAGTCGTGCTTATAATACTTTATGAATGCATTATATGAAGGTATCTACAATGCATTATGATTAATTCTTTAAATCAATCTTCTTTTGACTGACTTGGTATACGGAATGTATTGGAAGCAAGGTCCGGCAGAGCAGCTGCAGCGCAGTGGCGCAGTCGGCCCGCAGTGGGCATGCTCAATCCGAGCCCCATGCGGTCTGCGTGTCGCCTCCGGTATCGCGGATCGCATTCGATGCCACGGCGACCACTGAAATGAGATGCCTGGGAGACAGAAGCTACTGTAAATACACAGCGGTTTAAATGAACGAGATCGACACAAAGCTGCAGTCGTGTGGCTGAAAAGAAATATATGGCGTCATCTGGAGGCGCGGCAACGAGTCCGGGTGAGCGATTTGACTCTTAAATGCAATATTTATCATCGTTTTCAGCTCTAAGATTCTCGTGAGAGAAGAACGTTTACATAATTAACAATGCTCAAAATAGGATTGCTGTTTATGTGTGCACGTGTTAGGTGATAATTAACAGTAAAAACGAACCGGACTCTCCTTTCACAGAATCTGATGCGCAAGCAGCACCAAGCGACCCGGAGCTCAGGATGGTGCTGCTGGGAAAGACCGGCGCTGGGAAAAGTTCTTCTGGAAATACCATCCTGGGCAGTGAATTGTTCAAGGCTGAGGTGTCTCCCAGGTCCGTAACAAGCCAGTGCGAACGGAGGAGCAGCTGTGTGTCCGGGAGGTGCGTCACGGTCATTGACACGCCAGGCTTTTTTGACACCCGGCGATCCAATCAGCAGGTGGCGGGGGAGATGGCCCGGTGCGTCCTCCTGTCTTTGCCAGGCCCCCATGCCTTTCTGGTAGTGCTCCAGGTGGGGAGGCTCACCCAGGAGGAGAAAGATGCCCTGCAGTGGATTGAGGTGACCTACGGGGAGAGGGCTTTAGAGTTCACCATGGTCCTCTTCACCTGGGGGGACCAGCTGAGGGAAAAGCCCATTGAGGAGTACATGGCGGAGAGCGAGGAGCTTCAGGAGTTCGTCCAGCGTTGCCGGGGAGGGTGTCATGTCTTCAACAACACTGCACTAGGAAACCAGGACCAAGTCTCCACGTTGCTGGAGAAGATAGACAAGATGGTGGAAGCAAATGGGGGCAGCTTTTACACCAATGAGATGTTTCAGGAGGCAGAGAGGGCAATAAGGGAGGTGCAGGAGCAATTAATGGTGGACAGAAGGTCAGAGGTGGATGGGGAAGGACCGGAGAGTAAGGGAGAGCTGGATGAGAGGAAAGAGGAGAAAGCCAGGAAGCAAGCAGAGAGGCTTTTCTGGTGCGAAATGATCACTGCCTTTGGCAAGGGGGCGGCCGAGGGGGTGGGAATCCTCAGCAAAGGGGAGAGTCCAAAGAAAGGGAAGGTGGTGAAAAAGGCAGTGCAACTGGCCTCCAGTCCACTGTCCCTGACATCAGCAGCCAAGGCACTAGGGGGCGCCGTGAGGGAAGGCAGCAAGGTGCTGTACAAGCACCGCAAGACTTTCCTGCACTGATTAACTGGGACGCTCACGTCGATAGCGGGATCCCTGTGGTCTGCATTTTGCTAATTGAGTGATACTATGGGTATGGGTGCAGGGATGGTTTTTGGCCAATAGAAATATGCAGGATAACAAGGTCTGAGGAGGTAGAAAGACTAAAATTTTCACACAGCATTGCTGGGCTTCTGTACAGAAAGACATGGTCAAAAGAATATTCCCTATGTTTCATAATAAAAGTCCTAGCAAAATCACTGCATTAGTGATATTTCATTTATAAATGTAGGAAAAGATTACAGCCAAAACAGTGTCTCACAAACCAGTTGAAAACCACCTTCTGAACACATTTCATCCAAACATGAGCCGTCTTGCTGATACCACAGGTCTTTGGTCATCCTATTCTCCCATTGGGGTATCAAAATTAAAACATGCGGTAACACAAAGAAATTATAATGTGTAATGACTTTAAAATTAATGCTAATGCATTAACTTTGACAGTTTAACATGCAAATGTTTTTATTAACCGGCAAAAAAAAGAACATAAAAATATGTTGTTTCAGGATTGATTTTTTCTAAAATCAAAAGGCTACATTTAGACAAGTGTTTCTGTGTTTAGCATGTAGTCTGAACATGTAATGTTAGTACATGAAATCATGCTTCAATTTTGAAAGACAGTGGCCCTGGCTCCCCCCCACCGCTCTAGGCTGCTACATTTTTCCCACAATGGGCTGACTGGCACTGCTTTGTACATCTATTGTAAACAATATATTCGGTATGATGGCTTCGAATGAGTACGAATTTGATATCAGTTTCAGCGACACCAAACAAAAATGTGCAAATTCCATGTCAACATGAAGATTATTCTTCATGTTAACTATATCCAGCACAAGAAACAAAAATTGAGATCAATCGACGTTGGCAACACACACAAAATGTGCAAGTAATTCGTGTTCGATGAGCCAAACATTGCGTGAAATGTTTATGTGGGTATTGGGGTGAAACGTGAAGATTCTTCCTACCAGCCAAATAGGCTGCTTCTATAATAAAATGTACTAGCCCAGATAAATTTTCCCTGGCTCACAATGGACAAAGTAATTTTCAAGCATAACGAGCAAACAAAAACCATCACATCTTACAATAAGAAATTACCATGTAAAACAGTCATTTTCAGTCTGTAATTTATTAATTTGCATAAACAACTTACTCATTCAGAGTGCTACATGGCAGCATGGTTGATACAGTCAACCCCTACCAGTCAGCCATATATCCAAAATTATCAAAGCTCGGTGTCTTGAAAAAGAACCTAAATTTTCCCAAAATGTTAGTTATAATACAACAAATGCTCAGATAAAAAAGATCAGAATACAGTTTAATATGCTAAAATATTCTGATACTTATGTTTATACATATTGTACACAGAATTACACCAGTATCAAAACACACATGCATACACAACAGATATATGAACACCCAAATATATAAACTCTTCTCCAGTGGATCAAACAATTTCAACAAAAATAGGGGAGATTACATCGGTTTTAATTATTTTACGGTTATCTGTGTAAAATTTTTAAAGCAGTGGTTAAAGCAACTGAATATTTAACTCAACTGTGCTGAAATGTATATGCGGAATACGGAAACCTTTTTTATTCAGTATATATTGAAACAGAATTCTTGTTTACAAACGAACACAAACAAACAAAAGAGTGAATGAGCTGTAATTGGAGTCCATGTAGAGAGTCAGGAGTATGGGAAGGATCTGAATAGGAGAGTCCTGTTTAAAGCAGGATGTTGTGGTTGCTCATACATGTATCGGCAAGGCCATCCTTCCACTGCCCATCAGTACTGTAGCAAGACAGAAATGAACTAATCTGTTAGATACATATGCTCACATGCATTCCGTTAGCATTTTAGCAACATTCAGCTAATCGATATTTCACAGAATAGACACTTCTGCTGCAACTAACCTCTAGTGATGTAAAGGTAGAAGAAGTCACAGTAGAATATGGTCTGCACCACACCGGAGACGACAGAGATCTGGTCGAAAAAGCTCTCCGTGTGGTAACGCCACACCCAGTTGGCCAGGTAGAGGGCTCGATAAAGGCCCAGGAAGAACAGATAATGTGTGGTGATGGACTCCGCCTCGCCCGTCTTGATAATCATGAAGAGCTGTGGCAAAATAGCCACAGACTCCAGGTAGATGGAGAATGCCCAAAGGACCTGACCAAGAAACACATAAATGGGTATGAAAGACCAGAGGAAGCCAAGCACAGCATTCACACAGATACACCCAACCATCCGTATTCTGAACATGGTGTCTGAACAGAAGCCACACTGTCGTGGCCCAGATCCGAACTCTTCCCCGAATTAAAATCAAATGGGTCTCACCCACTCACCTCCAGTGGAGTGAAGGCATAGTTCTCGATGAAGGCTAACCCAGTGACGGGAACAAGGACAAACTCCACCCGGAAGGTGTCGCTCTCAGAGCTGTAAGTGTTTCGAAAGCGATGGTAGATCAGCTCAATTGTGGCATAGGCCAGAACCAGGAACACAACCTGAATTAGTGGAAGGGAGACATACAATTCACATAGTGCAACAATATGTTACATGAGGCTCAGAGCTGTAGTGATAGGACAGACAAGGAATGCCTGGGGGCCCTGAGCTGGCAGGGGGCTCCCGAGGGCGGTCTATTGCACAGCACATTGCAACGACAAATTTGTTTTATTTGTGTGTTATGTTTTTCACAAAACTGCAGAGGTGGATAGTTCAAGTTCAGAAAGTAAAAAAACAGACCAAGATTTAGTTTTAACCAACCAGCTGAGTATCTGTGACTGTGACTCTTTATACTCAACTGGCTGGCTGAAACAAAATATTTGTCTGGATTTTTACTGTGAAAACGAAGGACTTGTGTTTATTAAATTGTATTTGTTGATATTATAAATTTAGATGTCATGTTAAAATAATGGTAATACATTATACCATGCTGGAGGAGCACATGGAGTTTTTTTTTGCCTAGGGCCTCCAGAGTTGCTAGAATTGCCTCTGATGAGGCATAATGATTATGGAAAAAGTCACAACAGCAATTAGATTGCCATTTTGACTATCAGAAAGTTTTGCTGCTTTAGTTTCTGGAACTTAATCTGAATTACTATAGTAAATATTGAGCTGTATAAATTTATGCTAAGGAATGCAGCTTGAAATAAATGTGTCTGCTAAGCAAAAACTGGTTTGGCTGTGTGAACAAACTCAGGCTTCCTTATAAAGGGCTATGTCAATATGACAAACTAAAAATAAACAGGATTCTCAAACAGTTCCCTGGCTTTTAAAAAATTAGTTCAACGTCCATATCAAACGAAACAGGAGGAGATTTCAAAGAGCTGACTCCAAAACTTTGAAAGAAAGCACCTTCATGACAGTGTTGTAGACTGAGATAAAAGAAGTGAACAGGTCCAGGTATCTGGTGGTGAAAACTAGGGCAAACAGGACTTGGCTCTTCCCAGAGATACCTGTCGAGAGAAGATTGTTATTCGTTTTTCATTAATGTTCATGTATAGAATAAACTGACGTTTGCAAATCTGCGGTTCCTTAAGGCAGTGTTGAAGTTATTGCGCTTCCGGTCATAAGAGAAATTCCAGAATGATTTCTTCCTTAATTTAAACAGCAGGAACCAGCAAACTCGTTAAGAAAAAAAAAAACCAAAACTACAATAACATACAAGCAGCGAAAAGAAAGAGAAGGATGTTATGTGGATGGAGTAACGGGCGATACAGCCACGCTGCAGCTGCCACGTCACACCTCGGTTCCCAGGAGACGGAGAGAAAGCTCATTTTATTATTGTGTAATACCACTATGTTACATTACCTACGTTCACAAATTGAATTCTACTATTTTATTCCTGTACAGGCCCAATCACCCAAAGAAATATACAGGCCAACTGAAATGCATTTATTTTATACTAGGCAATAATTCATGATTTTTAATTCATTCCAAAACTCCGTATCAAATGCCAATGTTCACTGCATATTATATATGGATAGCATTTATTATGTTTTACTTCTAAACAGACTTTTATCTTAGTAGAATGCAACTAAAATCAGTATTGTACATACCAGCGCAGGATTTTGACCTCCAGATCTTGACAAACAAAATTACCATGGCCACAAGATGTGACACATCACCCAAAATGCGAAAAATGTTCATTTCGACTAACTTTGTTCAACAAAATGAGAGCGAAAAACACTAATCGTATTGATATCAGCAGCAAAAACCAAATCACAATTTGACACACTGATTTCTAAAACGCTACGAAGTTTAAATAACAAATAATAATTTGCATTGTCTCTAAGTTCTGTACCGAATCAAAAGGCCTGCTTCGTAAAACTGAACTAACTCCACTTTCTGATTCTGTGAGCAGTTATTGGACAACAGTTGCCTTCAAATTCAGGAGTCCCTTTTAAAGGCAGTTGTTACTTCTTGCTATGAGATGTTGATCTCGCGTCTACGAGTTCTTTAGATGCCCAGTTCTACAAGCATACCGTATAGCCACAGCGAGCTCTGCATTTTGTCTTCTTCTACGGATTTACTAGAACACTTTCGTGCGGCGAAAAGGTGCACAGCGCCACCTACCGTGCTGTGAGGGCAGTCATTAACTACATCCACATACCAGCAGTTAGGCAACATCTGCACTCTGCAATAATCTCATCCAGGTAACTAAAAATAATAAAAAGAGATGTTTAAATGGAAGGAGAAACGTGTTTATTCGATACGATTTTCGTATAACGAAAATAAAAACGTACAGAATAGTTCAAGCACTTTATCAGTACAGCAGAATATCTATCTATCTATCTATCTATCTATCTATCTATCTATCTATCTATCAGCATGAGGCCTATTTTTGCTACCTAAAAGTATTTCAGATATTATTGATTATTTTGGGTAAATCTTTGGGTACATTTTTAAAAATTAGAATTATTTTCAATTGTGAATTGCTCAATTTTCAAGCAAAATGCCAAAGCTGAGTATTCTACTGCCCAAGTCATTAATTTTAATACTATATCTTCCATATTATATTTAAGATTCAAAACTACTTTTAAACAAGTAGAACTAATAATGAATCCGACTATACAATGAGTAATGTGCGCGACTTGAACATTCACGTGAAATATGAACATTCATGTGCGAACTGCATAAACATCTTAAGTAGTATGAAAATATTCAAAAGTATACATTAGCCTTTCAGTAATGCTTCAATAATGTGAACTGACTCTTTGAAACTGTATTTTGAAATGTTATCACAAGTATACGGTCTGTATTATACGTTTCCCGTTCAACATAGCAAAGCTGACGAATCCATCACGGAACAACGCCACTATATACCACATGCACATCCACAAAACCTGCTCCTCCCTTTCTTAGCTACTATTTTGATCTCTCTAATATTATACCCTTTCCTCTCAACTGTGACTTTCCTGTAATCCCATTAAATGCCTGACACACCGCCCAAATTAATTATCCTCTCGCCTCCGCCCTGCTTCCAAACTCCCATTTCTTTGGCGGCCAGTGTCATAATCCTTAGCCTCTGTCTCTGTGCCGTAAATCACTGTCCTCGCTCCCTTTAGCGGACTGAAATCCTGCAGCCTCAGCGCTAAATCCTGGCTCAGTTACATAGTTGAAAATGAACCTGCGCGCCAGAACATCTATTCACGCAAGTCTGCGCGTCATGAGCCAATAATTGTTGTTTTTTTAAAATACATCTACAAGAATAATTATGTTATGTTGTAAGCGTAGATGCATAATTAAATTTGGCTTCTTCCACTATTAATCGTCTATGTCAGAATTCATAAACCGTGCCGTTTCGTCTCATCCATCATTTGTCTCTTTTTATCGCCGTCAGTCTCACATGGCACTTAAATGAGGTAATTTGGTCTTAATTAAAACGTGCTTTTTAATCTAATATCGGTACAATATTATTCCTCCTCGTACCAACGGCTAAAACTCTACGGTTTTAGAAATCTGCAACTATACAGTAAACATGCGCTAAGACATAAGTATAGTTAAAGTGAAGCATACTTTTCCCCCAAAAAGTAACAAAGCTCTCCCTCTGGATCTGAAGCGTCAACAAAGCGGGCCACTACTTCAGTTACCATCACATAATAAACTATGTTGACTAACGAGCACTGCTGCAGAAGCCAAATCGTTGCCGTCGTCTTGGATTGTACACTTTATTCGGAGTGGGTTTGGAAGTAGGCCTACCAAAACTTGCTTGGCGAAAGTCACTTGCATTAATACTAAAATTGCACACACACAGTGATGCAGGATATGAATGTCATCCTGTGAGAAATGCATTCGCTGTTTTGTTTTGTTAGGAAAACCGAGACGGTGTCCGTTTTGCTTCGGGGTTTTTCCTAATCATTCGTGGCGGTAAGGTGAAGTGCAGAGGGAAGTGATGCGCACCGCAGGCAGGACGACGGTCACGGAAGGAGGGCTACGGAGCCAGTGACATGGCGGGGACAGCAGACCACCCGCCCTCAGCAAGGTGCGCCAGTCGAAAGGTCACGACAACTAATCTGCCGCTCTGGCGGCTTACGGGCTATGAATAGACGCCAATGTAGTCCTAGGACATCTTTCACCCGAAATGCCCGGCGCTCTGGCACTAACTACCTCCAGCCCTCGAATCCCTCCTCTGCTACGTTCACTCTGTTCCAGCATCCCCCTGCCGGTGTTCCGCTACCTGCACCAGCGCCGTTATATATCCCACCCGCTTCTGCCCCCCCAGTCCCACTTGCGCTTTGTCCATCACGCACTGTAGGCTACTCTAGCACGGAACTCCTTTTAAAATCTGTGCTTTGGCTACATGGTTACATTTATCCATTCACCTTTCTGTGAACTACATCATCTACTCTCTCTTATTCTTCATACCTATTAACGCCAAGTTTCCCTTCATTACACTTTGTCCTGAGTGTCTAGACTAGGGTTACCGCCTATTCCATGTCAGGGAGGACGCGTTGAGCTATAAGACAGAATTTGTAAGCTACCATTTGAATCAAAAGGACCTGAATTTCACTGACGCACTGAGTTCTTGCTGTGTGCTGATTCAGTTCAGGAAACAAACCAGTCAAGAAGAACTGAACTATACGTTTAGCCAAGCGCAGGAATTTTTCAGTTTTAACGCAGTTTGTAAAACCTGAAGTAGTTTAAAGTGTGCTCTCTGACATGGAGTCTGAGCTGTGAAATTTTATATCCTCCTTAAGATGAGTTTTGATTGCCGAAGTTTTGCCCAAGTATCGTTCTACAATACATCAGTTACCAGAACCATCTCCAACCTCTTAAAGCGTTAATGAATATTGTCAATTATGGAAAATCATCATAGGCAATCCACGCATTATATGAACGACTTATTTGATGTTAAGACTGTTGTTAAGTATTGAGGGAACTTTCCTCTGTATAATAACCCACGTGGTGTTTTTATAGTGACCATGGAAACTAACGTTCCCTCCTGCTATCTGCCTAAATGACACGGTTAAGGGAAGTTATTTTTAAACGCAGTGATTTCTGAATAGAAGTGGGCGTGAAACTGTCCAGAAGCAAAATGTGGAGGTTTAGGCAAAAAACAAAGATATTTAAAACACAGTGATTTATCATTATGACGCAGAATTGAGATTTTGGCTGCTCCCACCGCAAATGAAAACCAGAGTAGCCATTAAGAGGTTTGAAAGTAGTCGAATATCCTAAGTATCTAGGAACGTTTCCAGGTGTTCACTAAAACACGAAGTGGTGTGTCAGAGAAAAACCAAAGATTTAAAGGACGGAAGGGGCAAGAAAAATGAAGGGAACAGATATAGGAACAGAAGACACAGGATGGTTAATAGTGAACGCATTTGTTCAACAGCAGTAGAAACAGAAGTATTACTTTATGGATGCAACCAGATAAATGTACTGATAAAAGGAATAGGCAAAAATGAAAGGAGAGTACGCACTGGTGAAAGACGCAGAAATGTGCACAAAGAGAGGCACAATCAAGTTGACAAGCTCTCCCGCCTTCTCTCGCCCACACACTTCCAGAGCGTGTACTCGCGCTCAGGTGCCAGCCCGCGTGTAGGCAGCGAGAGCGCGCAAAGAGAGGATTACTGTTTGCAGGGGGAGCTGAGAGGTAGGAGGTGTCGAGGGGCAAACAAATGATCTAACATGGAAATGCAGAGTAAATTACCTAGTAGAAAAGGAATTTCAGAAAAAGGATTTTAATAAACATAAGGAACATACTTTAATTTGCAACTAACGCAATACGGATTTGCTTCTTAGAAATAGTTTGGGCATTTGTTGCAGAGAGGATACAACTAGAAGCTTGAAAAGCGAAGTTATGGATCGTTCTTGGCAGGAAACAGGTGAGCACGTTTATCGTTTTTGGTTAATCTCTTTAAATCTACTTAGGTGTGTTAATAAACGTTTGGGTGAGATATTTTCAAGAGCGGGCTAAATTACTTCTTGTATCTATTGTCCCCAAAATATTAATTAGGCCTATAAAATTACATTTATTTTTTCGCCCAGTGCGCTTCTGTCCCGCATCCAAACGATGTGCTAATGTCAGTTTTTTTTATTTCGCATTAGGCAGAAAGCTGATTTTAATTTATCCCCTCAAATGATCATCTTAAGCGATTCTTTTGATTCAGCGATACAACTCAATTACACTTCCGGTTATTAAAAAAAGATTAAAGAACAACGTGCATGAACTACAATCATATTGTGAGACTAAACTTAAAATGTACGCATAACGATGATAAGAAAAAGAACAGCAAGTTTTTAAAAATCAGAGGAGTAATCTGAGAATGCAATGTGTAAAATGTAAATGAGTATACCAAAGGTTTACAAAACACCAGGCTATAATTCAATAAAACCGTACAAGGTTTGCGAAAAAAGTTGTACTAACGTAGCAGGCGGATAATCCCAAATGTCTACGACTATCCGCCTGTTCCCGTCAGATAAGTCTGCTGTGACGCTAAAGCAACAAACCCGAGTTAATTTTTAAATTGTGCAAATGCAGTCGATTTTAGAGAAATAAAATGTAACATTGCAAATTATTACAAGCTTATAAAACGATTATTCGGGTAAATTCATCAGGGTATAAAAGAAAAAAAAACAAATGATCGAATACAACTAACAATCAGCAGGGGAAGGTCATTTTAGCAGTTTTGAACAAATAACTACAAAAAACATAAAAGCCATACTGATTTTTTGTAGATTGTCATTATGTTCGTATTTATGCCATATCCTCCTGAGACCCCACCCATTCATTTATGTCCATTGTAGTGGACATTTTGTTTTTGCATCTATCTTTTTACATCTGTGAAATTAAAAATAAAAATAAATTTGAAAAAATCTAAATTGTAAGATGTCTTATTTCCCCCAAAAACAAAAATTGAAGGACACTTTTTTCCTTGGGTCTCAGGAGGATATACTTCTGTCACATTCACTTGATCTCTATATGTCCTTCATATTATGACTGGCTGTTACAAAACTGATACCAGAGTAAATGTGTACTAAACATGTTAGGCATTACATTCGTCTTCATTTAAACTGTACTACCCATTCATTCATCCACCTTCTGCACTGTACAGGATGACTGACAGCCTATCCCAAGAAACACTAGTGCACAGGGCAAGGAAGGATCCTGGACAGGATGTCAGTCCATCACAAGGCATACAGTCAAATGCAATTGCATCTTAGGAGAAATTAGAAGCCAAACCCATTTGCCCAAATCCATGTTTCTGGAGGAAACTGGATCGAGTGGCCCTAGTGCAACGCTAGGAGCGTATACAGACTCCTCGGAAGCAGGGTGGCGGCAGCAATCTGCACCCAAAACTTGGGGTCACACTGCAATGTCACACTGCAATGATCAGCGATAAGTATGAAACGAAAATCGTTAACCTCACTGACAAGTGCCTTGCATTTTTACACTCCCGCGGTGTGCAATGCCTGTCAGACTTCCAGAAATGGTGCTGAACTTCTGCTTTGATGCTTGCGTTATTTAATTGATAGACTATTAATTTTATTCTATACACAGTTTAATCCTCTATGCATAATGTAGTCTAAAAAGTGAGTATGCCTCATCAAACTACAGATCTGCGTATGATGTCACAAACATGTACTTCAAATCCAAAGACATTTGTCGTAGATGAGATACTGTAAGACGATATTAGCGTCAACTAAGTGCAAAATCCGCAGTGTTTCATGGTAAATCCGAATCTGCTCTGTCACTTGAATGTTTATTTTTCTGATGGAATCTTTCCATTTTTCTCTATTTAATGATCCACTATGTGCTGCAAACTCTGTGCTCCTGTTTCACTAAAAACACATCCTTTCGCTGTAATATGACTAGCGTTAGCAGAGGCGCATCTTGTCAGCAGGCAGGGCAGGCAGCTGCTTGGGGCCCCCAAGCCACTAGATGGCGAACAAG
>JAODLC010000049.1:1985071-1995945 GCA_026781145.1 Hippopotamyrus pictus
GACCAAAACTGGTTAGAGGGGGGGCCCCCAGTGAATTTTTGCTTGGGGCCCCAACAGACCCTAGGATCGCCTTTGAGCGTTAGCCGTCACGCAGTTTTCGTCGGCAGTGGTGGAGTTGACCCGGGGTGCGTTTCCCGAATAACGACGGAAGTTAGCATTAACGATGCATCGTACTACGTAAGTCCGCAGTATCGTTACCTCTGTACTGGTTGTTTGAACTATGGTTCCGGGAAACACCTGCGTCGTTCTTACATAGTTCGAACGACGGAAGTTGCAACGATGGTTTCGGGAAACGCACCCCCCCGGCTTGTCCTCTCCGTAATTATGCGCATTTCTGCTTGCTTGCCACTAGATGGCAGCGACGGAAAGGTTGCTTCTATAAGTAGCCTGAGGATCTGTTACTACGGTGGATGACACAGCATAGCTCTAATAGGATAAGGGTGGTCGGGTCAATTCAGAGGCTAATTCCACTATCCCTGCACTCCTGATTGCCGTCTCCCTTCCGCTGTCTTTTTTTTTTTCCAGATTACTGCGTGGGACCTAACAAGGTCACTTAATTTTGACCTATTAAATTTCCGTTACTCAACAGAGATGAATACAAGCTACAAGGTTCACCTGTAACTGTCTGTACCAGTGCACACATACAAACAAATGTTTGGCATGTAACAACTTATTGAGTACTTAATGTAATACATGCTTTATATAACGCCCAACCCCCAGTTAAGACCTCTTCATGTTGTTCCTATATTTGTGCCTGTGACTCACTGAGTGTTTCACCCTGATTTGTACCCAATGACTCAAAACAACAACCCAATAATATGAGACATGACTGGAAGAATTCTGCCATGGAGACCGTTAATTATCAGCCTCAGCCGTCCAACACGCCGCCGTTTCCATGGCACAGCAGGGTCTACAGCCAGGAGGGGCTGCCACAGCGCCTCTACGAGGAGTTTACATCGTTTTTCTGCTCCTCAGTTCTCCTTCGCCTCTACAGGCAGCAGTGTTGTGATACATTCACCTTCCTCTGATGCATGGGGTGTCCTCTTCCCGGCCAGTCATGTCGTCTTCTGCCATTTTCTCAAGGTCGAGGCAACATGGAAGGCCCCTGCAGGAGAAGCGAAAAAAAGCTTTAGCATGACAGAAAGCTGTTATATAAAATCATGCAGTTACATCCACAAAATCTCAGAGTGTTGATCCAGAATGTGATCAAATCAACTGGGTGATCAATGCAGGATACTGATTTTCATCAAAGCTTCAGCTATTGAAGGCTGTTGCTAAGAAACCACTAAGAACTCAGTATTTTACCCTTATATAGGATTAGTGTACTTTTGATACGTTTCTTTGGTATTTTGATGCATAGCATCTCTGTTCTGCCTCTCTACTGGTTCTAGAGCTACTGTCCATTTCTTTAGAGTCGGGCTTCAGCCTGTCGGGCCTAATTACGGCACCAACATGGCTTAAAAGCCGTAATCAATTTTGCAGTATAAAGTCGCCAAGAGGCCTGCAAAACATGTTTATGCATAGAAACGATGGAGGAACATGTGTTCATCAAAAACATATGCAGAACTGCAAACTAGCTTTGGGTTTGCAAAATAAACCAGTGTTCCACAGTTAGGAGGGGAAATGAAAGCCATTTTTACTCATAGTCATTTAAAAAAATCTGTCAATACACCGTATTCATATTCTGTCACTCTGGTACCACTATTTATTAAAAAAAATTATAATAAAAATAAGAAAACAGGACTACCATTTTCTGATGTGTCATTTAAGGATATGACTTTACAGTGGCTCTAGTAAATTTCCCAGGGACACAATTACGTTACATTGAAGCCAAGCATTCAATAAGTACACGTATAAATGAATAAAAGCTTCCTGGGTTTAAATGCTGAGGCCAGTAAACTGGAGAACTGGAGTGGAAAGGAAAGCGGAAACAAGAAAAAACGGAAATATGCCTGTCTGGAACATTCACCCCAGCCAGAATGAGCTGGCAGCCACCCCTGACATTTAATCGCCCAGTTTGCATCGTGGATATTAGCCACTGTATCCTGCCCCCCCCACACGATATTCAGGAAGAAAACCAAGATGCCTGGCAGCAGAATGAGCTGGCTTGATTTTTTGGGCAATATGTTGTCATGGAGACATGCGCAAACAATACCTTTGGCTGGCTCACAGTGATACATACATCGTTACCGTAAATGTCGAACAACCCTGATAAACTCGTGTCAAACACGTCGATTCAAAATGTGTATTTTAATGTAAGAGATAGGTTGAATGAGTGATGAGTAATATTCAGAATATACGTGACAGACTAATTCCTACAGTGAGCGATGACATTGTGGTATTATTCTGATCGACTTTCTCAATCCGGTTTCACGTCAGCGCCAGCTGTTTCCGCAGGCAAGCACTTAAGCCTGACCAGCTCATGGATTTAAATTGTAGCAGACACCAAGAGTATCTATGTCTTAGCCTCTGTGGCACTGAACAGAACCGTCTCAAAATTGCACGGCAGAATTAACGGGTATTATGCTAGAAGGATTACATGGGGGATTATTTTTCGATTATGAAGGCAGAAAGCATCTCTGAGCCAAGTTCCTATTGTATGCTGTTGCTTAAAAGGTCATGATTCTGCACAGTAGCTTGTATGAAGACAACCCATTTTATAAGATGTATTTTAAATATACCAATATATAGGCCTAACCGATCTGCCTGAATGCAGCCTTTCAGGGTTAGCTTTTAACAGTTCTAACGATATCTGCTTTTAGTGAGTATCCAGTACTTTGTGGGTGATCAGTACATACTGAGTAGTCAGGGTAATTGCATTGCTTTGTTTACATGGACAAACTCTGAGGTACAATGGGCTGTCAGGAAGCAATTTAGGACAGATGTAATTCCTCCATACACTCTGGGTAAAGAGGACACGCTAAGGCAAATGAATCCATCCACACATCCATCCATGAAGATGCTATTGATGCGTAAAGATTCCTGCGGGCATGTAGACAGTCTTGTCATATTGTCCAAGGCTATAGCTTAGTGCATCTCTAACATAACTAAGCAAAGCATCTCATTGGTTCTGTAAAGTGCTTTGGGTGTTTAGAAAAGTGCTGTGTAAAAGTAACATTCATTCATTCTGTATATTCATACAAAATCTTACTGTCCTATCCACCTGTTCTCGCTACACTTCAGCTCTGTAATTCAGGCTGTCTGTTCTCCAGAGTAGCCTCCCTGAGGAACTTCTGCTGTATTTTTCACATTTACTTATTCACACAACAAAAGTAACAGGAAAAGTGGACTAACTATCCTGTACTCTTCCCTTCCTTCCCCTCTCTCTCTGTCAGGATGTTCTCTGCATATGCTGATGCTGGTCACCATGCCAGTCCTTAATCTTCATAAGTAGAGCCTGAACCTCTCAGATCTCAGCAACAGTCTCCCAAGCAGACGATCCCCGATTTCATGGGAACGGTGAGAGGCAATAGGTGAGGATGCGGAAATTACTCTTTATATGTAACATTTATATAAGGGCCTTAAATACATGATGTAACCAGGAATTTGGATTGCAGATAATCTGGAATAAAATAATATTTTACCTTAAAACACAATATGTAATACCTATACCACTCATATCATATTGCCACTTCTGTCTGCTGTCCTGTTTGCCTCACTTGCACATTGTACTTTGGACACGGGTGTCTGCTAAATAAATGTAAGATTTCTGTCTGTATCCATTTTCAAAAACACACAAAAAGATTGGAAATTGAGTGCAATGACCAGAAAGTACCACAAGAGGGAGACCTGAAATTTTAAAATGCCTCTTCTGAAAGACATTTTGACAAAGACAGTGGAAAAGCGATGCGGATGAGCACACATCCTGGCTCAGATATAATCCTTAAAACCTTTGTGGCCGCAGTCCCTCACACAGGCAAGCCCCTCCCCAGGTAATCCTTTCTAGAGGTGAAAGAAAAGTAAAAGCAAGAAACAAGTTAAAATGCGACTGATATTTCACAAAAGGATTTGGGAACCTTATACACACCCAGTAAATTGTAAGTTAAATTTAAATGTCAAAATAAGAATTGAAATGAATCCTTTGTCTATTTTCCATTATTTCTGTCTCATTCTCCAATCCCATCCACAAAAAAAAGTTACAGCATCGTTTCAACAGCCGAAGAGGGACTCAAAGTCTCGGCTTTCGGGCTGTACAATGGGCACGATACGGGGCGGCACCATCTGTCCTCCTTGGGTCCAGGGTTTGGAGGTGAAAGGTCAACGGGAGACATGAGTGGAGGTACGGGGGCCATGGTGGAGGTGCAAAGGATGGAGAGCAACAACAACGGGAGGATCGTGACCGGCAGGAACAGAGCACCGAGGAGCCGCTTCGTGAAGAAGAACGGCCAGTGCAACGTCGTCTTCTCCAACATGGAGGACAAGCAGCAGCGCTACCTGGCTGACATCTTCACCACCTGCGTCGATATTCGCTGGAGGTACCTGCTGCTTATCTTCAGCTGCGCCTTCCTGTCATCCTGGCTCTTCTTCGGGGTGATCTTCTGGGTGGTCTCCTGGGCGCATGGCGACTTCGAGGTGCACACGGACGGCACGTCCCATTTCGGGGGGAACTTAGACCTGGGAGGGGGACTGGGCCACAGCCTTGCACACAGGGAGGAGAACCACAAAGAGTGGATGCCATGTCTCCTTCACGTCCAGAGCCTCACCGGTGCCTTCCTGTTCTCCATGGAGACCCAAACCACTATCGGTTACGGTTTCCGGTGTGTGACCGAGGAATGCCCCATGGCTATGATGACCGTGGTTATTCAGTCCATCATGGGCTGCCTCATTGACGCCTTCATGATTGGGACAGTCATGGCCAAGATGGCACGCCCTAAGAAGAGGGCCCAAACGCTGCTCTTCTCCCACAACGCCGTCATCGCCCTTAGAGACGGCAAACTCTGCCTGATGTGGCGGGTGGGCAACCTGAGGAAGAGCCACATCGTGGAAGCCCATGTCAGGGCCCAGTTCATCAGGCCCTACATCACAGCAGAAGGAGAGTTCATTCCTATGGAACAGATGGACCTCAACGTGGGTTACGATGAGGGCATAGACAGGCTTTTCCTTGTGTCCCCTCTCATCATCATCCACGAAATTGACAAGGAGAGCCCGCTGTATGGCATGAGCAAAGCCAACCTACAGACAGAGGAATTCGAGATTGTGGTTATCCTTGAGGGAATGGTGGAGGCCACAGCTATGACCACCCAAGCTAGAAGCTCCTACCTGCCTAACGAGATCCTCTGGGGACAGAGGTTTGAGCCATTGATTTTTGAGGACCGGGACACCTACCAGGTAGACTACTCCCGGTTTCACAAGACCTACGAGGTGAGCTCCACGCCCCACTGCAGTGCCAAGGTGCTGAGCGAAACACCGCCCCAGTCATCAACCCGCTCATCACGCTCTGCATCTCCCACTGGTCCCAACGATGGGCACCGCTTCATGCCTCCTCACTCCCCGAGTGACTTCTGCTACGAGAATGAGGTAGCCTTGTGCGAGGACGAAGGAGAACCTGAGAACGGAAGGAGTGGAGGTGCCTCAGACCATGTCATCCGAAAACCTCTTTTCCAGGAGAGGCTCCGTGAGCAGGCCAGTGAGATGCTGTGTGTTTTAGACATAGATGATAAAGTAGAATTTGAGCGACTGACAGCCATTCCCCTCGATCCACTCACCTACAGGAAGGAGTCCAATATCTGATTGTCATAGGACAATTACCCTCCTTACTCTAGTTCACCCAGAGATACCTATTCAAGGTCTTTCACCAGGATTGGTGTTTTTCTTGCATTCTATTTCTTAATGGGTGAAACCACAGCCCAAAGTCTTCCATATGCTTTCTTAGCAGGGCAGTGGTGTGAGTTACTGCTCACTGTATATCTCCCGCTCAACCCCCTTTTTGACCCTTTTTTGTGTTGGGCAACGTTGCTCCTGGGAACCGACAGGATGGCTGATTTGATTCCACCTGGGAGCCGGGAAGATGTGAGATTGGCATCATTTGCCAGCAGTAAAAGACAAGAAATGGCTCTCATCCCAAGCTGCAAGAGATTTGTGCCTCTCCTGGTCCACCGAGGCAACTAGTGGCCAAGCAGAGATGATGACAGACTACACCATGATGACTGCTTGATAATCCATTTTAAGCAGGCGTTTTTCCAGGTGAATTAGTGAGAGGAAAAATTTGACACTTGCAGGTGATTCACCTGAAAGCCTGTTGGATTAATGACAGCACGTCAACAGTGAAAGTGGAGAGACGTCTCCCACGTCTCAACGAGATGCTGACTGTTAGCATTCTGTGTACGGCTACACACTCCATCTATAGGGAACACGTGGCATATACAAGATACATACTCAAAGAAAACATATGTGGCAGATCTATGTAATGTCTATTTGTCTGACAATCTGCCAAAATAGGTTTTTGCTTTTAAAAACTCAGAGAGTAGGTAGGTGATCAGTTTAAATTAAAAGAACATTAGTGTAAAATATAATATATCCTTGCAATATAAGACAGATCATATGAAAAAGACCTACAAGTGGGTGATTGTCTTGACAACCACACACTTCAGAAAACAAGGTATTTCTTTTGCAGTAAAAAAACAAACATCATTAAGTTCCAGGCTTCCAGTAGGAATCCTAGAGAAGCAACTGCAATATATATTTTAAAGGCTCTGTCCATAGCCAGTATGGAGAGTGTCTAGGGTCGTTTTAAGTTTGAATCCCTTCAGAAAGCACTGCAATCTGACCCCCTGATGAAGGTACATGCCTAGATGTTCTGGGACGGTGCTTAAAGACTATAGCTGGTGTTTTATTAACGTGACAGTATTGGAGCTGTATATTATAGTGGGTGTGAAGTAAAAACCTGGAAATCAATACTTTAACACAGTGTTTCCCAAACTGGTTTTTGGGGACCCCCAAACAGTCCATGTTTTTGCACCCTCCCAGCTCCATGCCCAACGGTCCACATATTTGCTCCTACTGAGAGATGGGAGGCAGCAAAAACGTGGACTGACTGGGGCTCCCTGAGGAGTGGGTTAGGAAACACTGATTAACATGTGACTTTTATTGTGACAAGCTTTGATCAGCTAAATTATGGCCACTTTTTAAAAAAATGTAAAAAGACAATTTTGGGCCTCAGATAGGTCTACTAGACTAAAAGAGAAAGTTGAGAAAGGTATAATATTGTAACGTGTATTGTAACAACAGTGAATCGATGCCCCGAGTGCGTCAGCCTGCAGTCTGAGGTTTCACCATCTCATTTAGCGTTTCCGCAGAAACACGCTGGATGTATTGGGATCCTTGCACTTTTCCACTGTCACTTAATTGTGATTTCATCCTTAGAAATCGTCCTGTGTCTCATTCCTTCTTAATTCTCATTAAAATATAACTGAACGGAAAGTCCACTACTTCGGCTATATGCTGTTTGAAACCCACACACTGGTATTTGACATAGATTTATATGTAGTTTTAATTATTGCCTGCAGTGCTAAAGTGAATAACAAAGCGAACTACAAAGCAGACAGCCAAGAGCACTATTCACGCCTTTATGTCTGCAAACCCATTTTGTACTTGCGCGTTTCACTCTCAGCTTTTGAATGCATTGACGTTTGTATATTAATATCTCAAATCCAGACCTTCTTATCCTAAGCACTCAAACCTCAGTGTAGACTTGAATTTTAAAAAGCACTTTACTCCCTGTCTATATATGATTGTAAATAAATTAATATTTATTGTATATTGAACATAGTATGATTATTACATATTCCTCCAAAAAATGTCATATTCATACTTCTGCTTGTTGCATTTTGCTTGTTTTTCCTTCCTGCATTTATACAATCTTATTCCCTGTGTTTTCCTTCGGAAACTTTAGATCATATCCGCCCTCTAGTGGTGAATCAATTATTTCACTCATATCTCAGATTGGATGCTGTACATGTAAACGTTTTCCCACAGGGCAATGGGTGACAGTGTTGCCTCACACTTTCAGGATTGGGGTTTTGGATCCCAATTTTTCTGTGTGTGTGTGGAGTTTGCATGGACTTTCTGTGTCACTAGGGTTCTCCGGATACTCCGGGTTCCTCCCGCAGTCCAAAGACATGCAGTTAGGCTAACTGGTGTCTCTAAATTGCACTTCATGTGTGTGTATGAGCCCTGCCATGGACTGGCATCCCGTCCCAGGTGCCCCCGGCCTGGCGTCGGCTCCAGTCCCCTGTAACCCTGTTCAGGAGAATGAAACATGGCTGGAATTTTGCAGATTCCATCAGTCAACTCATTTTTTGATATCCACCAAGAAACTGGATTAAGTTCCAGAATTCCAGAAGAGAAGATCCACCCGTCCATCACTGATAACAGCTAGACCCTGTACCGGATTAGCGGAACTTGGAGTCCATCCCACAGAGCACAGCGCATGAGGCAGGGAAACGCCTTGTACGGCATGCGAGTCCATTGCAGGGACGTACTAACACACAATCACACTGTATAGAAACCACTAACACCAGTTCACCAAAAAGAAGGGAACTTTGGAGAACCAATGACAGGCACTGCAATCACCGGGTGAACACGCAAACTCCAAGTATGCAGGACCGACAGCAGGAAGAGAACCCGCAACCCTGGAGGCGGCATGCGATAGTGCTACCCACAGACCCAGAGAACCATAAATTCAGGGGTTGCCCTACAGAAAACGGATCAACCACCAGGACAGGTTAAAGCTCAGCTCCATGCGATTCCCTATGAACGTCAGAGGGACATGCAGAAGATCTGACTTCTCCTCACAGTCACTCAATCAACGTTGAGCAGCCACCAGATCGGCCAAGTGTGGACGTCTGCAACCCAGGCTGCCGATCGGCCCACGCACACCTGAGGGCGGAGCCGTTTCTAATCGAACCACAGGGAAGAATGCGGCCAGTGGGAGGGTGTCGGCCTCCCAAATGTCACCGGCAACGTGACTCTCCCAAAGCTTTGTTCCCGCGTCTCTGTGGAGTGGGGAGGGGGCTTCCAAAAGCCGAGTCAGCGGTTCAGAGGCTTTTCCTGTGCTGCCGCGAAAAGAAAGCCACGTCCAATAAACAGGGACTGGGAAATGACACCAGTAAGGTGCTCAGAACACCCGACTGGTTTAAAAGAGGGGTGGGCGAAGAAGAATGAAGACAAAACGCAACACCCAGTCCAAGGTTTACACCGAGCTAACTTAATTAATACACCCAGGTGGAGATACTGGGCATTAGACAACAAACCACTTAACGGTAATAAACCGTTAATTATTAACCCGAGGGCAGCATGACTGACTCTGGGTCTTGAAGATAAATCACATTTAAAAAAACAACAAAATTCCACTTGAAAACAACTACGGTTATATAGACCTTTATATAGACCGTTATAAAGGCCTTTCTGCTAAATCCACCCCCCTTGCAGATCAGACACTTTCCTGAACCCCATCACCTTCTCGGAGACCAGGACGGAGAATCGCTCCTCCTCCTCTCGACTGCCAACTGATATCTCGGCGCATTCTTCCCAGCTCCCCCAGATAATTTTTCCCTCCCAGATCCCATCAGATTAGGAGGGGCTCTCAGTGAATGCGGGGCGCCCCCCCAAAACCAGAGAGGATGCCTCGGTACAGTAAGTCATCTTGGACTTTATAAATTGCACTTTCGATCCACGCCCCCATGTCGGTAATTAAATCGGTGCGGATTACAATCTTCCTTCTCTTACCCTAATAATGTACTTCCCTGCTCCATCCCTATCGTCACCATCAATGGCATCATCATCACAGACTCCACGGCAGACCCCCCCCCCACCCCAGACCTCTATCTTCTCACGCGGCCACATTCTGACAGCACCCACAAAATGGGAAGTGGTTTGACGGCTTGACCTTTGACCTTACTGGGGAGGGTACTGCAGCTCTAGGCCCCCGAGGCCATTGGCTTTATAGGCCGCTGTCCCTGTTCTGTGGGGGGCTCCAGCGTGGGCCTAATAAGGCCCCATTGTGCATTGTCCAGCTGTGATATGAGCACAACCCAACAGTAAGCCATTGTGCCGCCTCACGGCCCACTGCCGTGCTAATTAGGGGCTGGATCCCTCTCCGGCTTCGGAGTCCTGGCCAGCGGCTGATCTGCTCTCGCCCTCATTTGCCCATTTCGCTCCCCACACCTTTGCCGTTCATCTTTGCCCCCCCACACCATCATTTCGCCTGTTTTTTGTTGCCGTCTCATCACCTCTCCAATATGACTGAGAAGCATCCAACTTTGGCCGATCCATCTCAACTTCCTGTTTATTCAAACTGCACTTCCTCCTTCTCCTGCTGACCTTTAAGCAGACAGTCACATCTCTGTCTCCACACTGAAAATTCCATCTCTTGGTTTGTATAAGTTTTACTTTTTCTGTTTCTTTAGATTCATACCCTTCCCATACATTCTTCTGTTTTTTCCCCATATTTGTTCCTTCTTAATTATAACTGAAATTCTAACCCCCGCCCCCCTGTTTTTTCAGCTTTTACTCTCTCTCTCTCTTTCACTCCCTTTCTCTCCATCTCTTTCACTCCCTTTCTCTCCCATTCTTCGCTTTCATGCAAAGGGGCACCGGAATGGAAAGATAGAGTTACAGATTCCCGAAATACCTTCATGGGATGGGAGCAGGTTTTCAGCGTACTTCAGAAAGAGGATTGGACCAAAAAAAAAATATATCAAAAAAAGCAATGTCTGCCTTTCTCCCTGGGCGTTTCCCGTCTCCTGACCATCTTCTGCTGAGTAGCAGCTCTTATGTACTGATGCATGAACCACAATTGCCACATCCCAGATACCTGTACATCTAGGTACACACTGCATAATTGCCACATCCCAGATACCTGTACATCTAGGTAC
>JAODLC010000049.1:2003525-2019699 GCA_026781145.1 Hippopotamyrus pictus
TCATTACTAACCCCCCCCCCCATCCAACCAACCAACCCCACCACCCCCCCCCAAGAACACAAAAGAATAGGAAATTCAGTGGTAGGAACACAAAGACAGGATTCATAGCTGGCTGAAGATACTCAGAGAGGGGGGGGGGGACCTTTTTAAGCGTCGCGCAGCTGCACCGATTTATTAAAAAAATGGGGGTAAGAAGGAATAGGTCAGGAAGGGTTATGGAATGTTAAATTATTTTTATTAACCCTCTGAGGTTTCTTGGACATTATAATAGGTTTTAATTCTAGTGCTAAATTATAGGGAATTATTCAGTTGTGGCTAATTATGCTGATATTGGATTGACATTATAGATTTTATGACTAAATTAGCATTATCTTCTATACAAAAACATAATATAAAAAATCAGTACCTGACATCAACATCACTACATCATATGCTAAAAGAAAATGCTTCCCTCTGGGAAAATCACCTAAAATAAATTAATTACATTATTTAATCACTAATCTTTATTTATAGTATTTAATTACTGCTTAATTACATTTCATAATCCATATTTTCAAGCAAAAATTGTAGGTTTACCTCCCGTTTACAGCAGCCAAACTGTAAAACACAGAGCTCTGAGTCATCCCACAAGCTAAACTGCACTAAAATGTCATAAAATTTTACATGGCTGCTCAATGCGAAAAACTCTCACCAAATATTTACAGAAGCAAAAAGCCAGTAATCTTGTAGAATATCCTGTGAATTGGATTCCTGACTCAGGAGCCCAGTTTCATATTTGTGACTGAACCACACGTTATCCTGGCCCATGTATGCGTTCTGCTAGACTTTATATCTTAAAGAACGCAAACAACTTTAACCGGCCGCTCATTCATTGCGCTCACGAGTAAGGCGTGATATAATGACGAACGACTTCACGCTCCTCATTCTGAGATCATTTTATGCATCATGTGACCCCCCCCCCTTTCGTGAATCGCTGACCGCTGGCCTGCTGGCTTTCATTCTAGGCAATTTTCTCTCCCTCGTCAGGAATTAAGAATTTCCTTCGGAATTTTTCCCTACCAGTTAGAGCCAGAACAAAAGGGCAACCTTTCTCTCGCTCAAAATTGCTTAATGCCGCCCACGCCCCCCAAATCCCCATCCCCGCATGTTTGCACCTCTTCCCGGTCTTCTCGAACATTGCTCACTTTCAGTCATTTTATTTCGTTCTAATGAAGTCATTTCAAGTAGCATAAACAGACGAAATGTAGGATTCCAGTTGCTCTCTTTGTGAGTAATCAGAAAATGAGCGCGACGCAGCCAACAGAGCTCAGGCCGCCGTCCCCATCTGCACCTGGAGTGCGCATCCGCTACCCACTGGTCACAAGGCTCGATCTTAAATCATTATAACCACGCCGACGCTCCCAGACACGCAGCGGACTAAACCGCCGCGTCACATGGCAGATCACCGATGGGGCACGTGAATTTCCACACAAGTAAAGAATAGCCGGGGGAATTTCACTCGCATCGATTTACAGTTTTTCCCACAAATAAAAATTGACTTTATATTATAAAATTTAAGATATTCTTGGCAAGAATTTGCACTATTTGCTTATAAAATTAACTATTTCCCGTCTATTACACACTAATATATAGCTCTAGGGTAAATTCCACGTACCTTTATTGAAACATGATAGACGAAAGTCTTTGTAAAATATGAATCACGTATACTATAGCGCACATCGATATATACATAATCTATGGGGGAAAAAAATAAAAGATAAATTAAAATGACCTTAAAATTACCTAGGAGCAAACAAATCTATCAAATATAATTTTGATTACGATACTTATTCATATCTATGTTATATATATATATATATATATATATATATATATATAGAGAGAGAGAGAGAGAGAGAATTACATAGGCCTATAACTTTCAACAATATAATTTGATTTTTAAAGCAGCACATGATCACGAAAAAAGACAAAGCTGGATAATATTTAAAGTAATTAATGCTTCCACTTTAAAGTAGCATACAAATGAACAGATAAATGACTAAATGAGTTTAACTATGATAAAAAGGTGGTAATGATATTAGGGTAATTATTATAAACATAGAACCATGTATATAAATTGAACATTCGTATTTTTTATTACTGTATCTTAGAATTTAGTTTCGAAACAATATATCTGTAGCATATATATTTCATTTACCAAAAATGAAGTCCTGTAATATTCCATCCTAAGTGTCTGTTGAAGTTATTTCGATAAAAATCGCTCTGGGATCTATGGCGGCCGTACTGCTGTTTTCATTATTATGATTTTTAGTTTAAAATTAAACACCTGAATTACAGTTTTAACAAATGAAATACACAAACATTCCTCCAGCCCTAAATAAACACTTAGTCATCATTACAATATTCATAATCAAATGGCACCAATTTCCCTAACATTGACAGCTTCTGAGAATCCCAGTAACATGTACAATTATAGTTGTAATAATGCATTAATATTCATTAAAAGTATATCAGTCGTTAATGCTCATTTTCAACATATTTCCGTAATTAATATGTGCTCATTGAACTAGGATAGCGGTTTAACCAGCAGCCCTGGAAACAGGGAAGTTAATATGCACGTGACCCCCAGTTTAGTCTGCCTAATTAATTATTTCTCTAACGAAATGAGTAAGTTAATTAACGCTGACTGGGCTGGGAGACGAAAGATGCGACTTCCTTATATTGTAACGAGATTTTTGTTTCGATTTCGTTCGATTATTTTTTCTTTAGTAAAAAGAAAAATGTATTACCTACATTTTAGCGCTGTGTTAATATAAAAGACGATATATAGTAATGTTAAGAGAAATATATTTGTAATTAGGTATATTAATTTCGGTTAGAGTAAGCGTCCATAATTCAGTTTGTATTTTTAAACATTAGATCTACATTTTATATGTTTAACTATAATACAGCAAAACATAAAATTGAAAATATTCGTTTATAATGCATATTTTGGAAAAGCTACGTAACATTCCATGTTTAGGCGCGTGACATAGTACGATTTGGTTTCTCGAAAAAGCATTTTTTTTCTACCGTAACTTTTCATTTTAAAACAAACTAAACTAAAACTCTAAGCCTAAATTTGTGGTTCACAGTTGATTAATATTTTATTAACACTATATTAAAGCTACAATTAAGACAATATACTGCAGACATTAAAATGAAGTAATCGATATTGTTGCCATTACAATTATTATTTGTAACGGAAAATCAAATTACAATCTGAAGTTTTTACTATGTGTTTGAAAAGATGTAAATATTGACACTAAATACAGTAGCATTTATGAATTTTTAACATGTACATTTAAAAATATTACCAGCTAAAAAATGACCATTAGAATTCAGTTTTTCTCATTGATAAAAATGGCAAAATGAAAAATTATTCACTTAAAGTAGGTAAATACAGGGAAAATTTCAGAAGATGTATAAAAAGTCAAATACAAGTCATTACACCTATACTGCACACTAATCTTGGGAAACCTTGGAAGCAGCAGCATCCAGTATTTTAACACTTTTATATTATTATGATTTAGCTGCAAAAGTGAACGGGGATTTAAAATAATAACCAGAAGCAGAAAAAAAATATATGAGCATAAGACCTGGCAGCAGCGGCTGTCACAGGCCGTCAGTCATTGCAGGTTCACGCTCACATGCTCAGACTGGTTTTGAAATCCTCAAGAGCCATTTAGTTTTTATCATTGCTGAATTTTAAGGCACATTTCACACCATAACCGCAGGAGGCAAACACTATCATTGTGTTACTGGCACCAAGTTGCACTCCAGTCACTGTCTTCCCCACCCAGTAAGTCACTGTCAGCCAGGCAAAGGTATGAAGGAAGTATCTCCCCAAAATGACGGAGTCACCTTGCCTGCTCTTTGTTGGTCTTTAGCTCATTTAACATTCACAATAAAAGTAAAAAGGCCAAATTATTTCAGAGTGCTGTCTGAATTCATGTCATATTCCCCCCCCACCAGCCCCCACACACGCTCACACACACACACACACACACACACACACACACACACACACAGATGTGGAAACTCACTTCAAAAGATGAGACCAGACCAATAATCTTGAAGTACCAAGGCAGTCAAGTGCGTTGTAAAATTTTGCTTCCCCCAACCCAAAAAAAAAAAAAAAAAACATGCAGGAGAAGCAGGAAAATAAAGACAGACTGGTCCATAAGTGTCCAGAAGAGGCTCAGAGATTTTTTGCATATGTGTGTGTTTGCAGAGCGACGACGAGAGAGACACAGTGAAAAGACGCACACATCTTTTTCCCCGTTTCTTTCTTTCTTTCTTTTTTTTTAAATACACAAAACTGCTTTTTGTTCTTCATTTTTTCATTTAAGGGGGTAATGAAGGGAGGGGGGGTGTTCGTTTGATCACATGATTACGATTCACCTGAGAAAAAACAAAGGGAGCAAAGAAAGAGGGGAAGAGTGAGAGAGGGGGAAAGGGAGACAGACACAGAGATTCTCTCATGCTAGGATTCCCTTATCACAGTCAACATTCATGGATAATGAAAAAAAGAAGTGATTTTTTTTTTGGGGGGGGGGGAGAAAGTGAGTTGGAAACACAAGGGGTTATTGTCACTGTGGACAGACCGCGTGTTTGTCCACATTCAAAACTATAATACTCTCCCATCTCCTAACACTGCTTACCCCAAACACCGTTTGATTTCAAATCTACACTCACTAGAGTAAACAACTTAAGAATCACTCCCATATAGCAACAGGTACATTGTGGCTTTCAAAACACAGGCCTGCACAGGCCTTGAAGAAGTAGTTACCCTTAAATGTAACAACACTGGACTGGACAACCGTCTCACCTCCGTGCACTGTTAATTCATGTTCATTTCTGGATGATGTGGATATATATATACACATACACATAGGGCAGCGGTGAACAATAAATGTCAAACGTTCAAACAGGATGGCTAAATAACCTGGATTTCATAAATACATCAATTTAACATGTATTTTCATCACCTACATTACATAGTAGATTCAGGGGCGTCAAAACCTTGAATTTTCCAAGTAACTGGGCTAATACACGGACTTAGTCACAAGCAAGCAAAGTTAAAATGACGTGGATAAGTTGTTCTCGGGTTGGGTAAAAACTGCCCCAGGCCTTAAGTAAATCACTTTTAACACACATATCATCAGGGTCAGCGGTGTCTTTCAGGGACAAAGTCACAATCTGTTCCGCGTGGCACTAACGCTATTTTAACGGGCACCCCGAGACATAACATCAAAAAGAAAAAAACATCATTTCAAAAGATTATTGCTGACGGAGGACTATTTAACCATGACTACGCACATTGCATCTCCATATCGCTACACCTCAGTTATCAATAAATATAATTGTGTGCATGTAATATTTCTCTTTATGGAAGAAAATAGGTTTGGTGATGTGGTTAAATTGCGTACCTTGCAAAAGATCTATCCCGCATGAACACTTTGATAAACAGCATAATTATACGCTATAAAGTGAATACCGACCATTCCAGCTGTTAAAAAGTGCTTTTCTCATATCTGAAACAGGATTTTTCGATTTAAAAAATTCTTGACCTATATGCAATTAAACTCGTTCAAAAGACGGATTTGTTTTTTAAATCCGAGAATATATTTACTTGAAACATCCTACATCGATAACAGATAAAATGTAAGAACTTCGAGAACGAATAACTGAAATTATATTTTTATTAAATTATTATTATATTATTTATTGATTCTTATCTTACGCTAGGCATATTGGACTTTTTCCATGTTATTATTTTAGCCACATTCATACATTTCGTCACAGTCTGGCCATTAATTTCGACTGCACCTTTTTTTTTTACGGTTGTAGAATACGTAATTAATCTGGAATCCAGACACAATACTGACAAAACAAACTGTTTCAAAATCATTTATGAAGTATTGCACTAAGTTAAAGTGAATTATAAACGATGGTATATTCTTATTGTCTGAGAAATAGGACACATCAAAAGACTCCCGTATCAAAGGATTTATTATAACAAATAAGACTTGCAGAAACTGTGTTGTTACACACCTTTCTCCGCAATAAAAGTAATGCAACTATTAATATGTGCATAAATTTCACATTAATAAGATAAGTAAACAAGAAGACTCTTAGCTCCTGTGCAATCTGAAGGAAAACCGCATGTAACTCTAGCCTTTAATCCAAACCAGGGGACTGTTTCATTTAGGAAAATGGCGTGTACTGGATTATATAACAGAAAACGGTGAAAAGTACCGCACATGGGAACCAAAACTAGTAGACGCCGGTGTAGTATCATGACAGGCAAAGGTAACAAGCGCGTGTAAGAAAACACTTCTGCTAATGAATGCTTCGCCTGCTTGCCACCTGTACCATAGCAGGATTCTCGTTTTCACGATATCCCCAGAATCAAAAAACACTATGATTAGATGCTTATTAAATGTAACATAAATCAACACCTAGCTTAATCAAAAAGGTTCTCGAACCTTTTCAATTTAAAACACTTATGAAAACAAAAAATAATAACTGTAAAGAGAACTCAAAATATTAAGTACACGATGAATATAAGAAAAAAATGTATGCGAAATGACCTCTTTACTAATCACTACGAAATACCGTTTAAAAATAAATTTTTTTATTTGTAACATTTATTGTAATATATAAACAGAAAAATCCCGCCCTCTTGGTGGGAAACAAGAAAATAATCACGGACCAATCACCAAGCTAGTGTGGCCTCCGTGAACGTTTACTGTTCCTTTAAGGTTTTTTTCCCCTCTTAGTTCCCTTTTTTTGGTCCTTTCCTCACACAACGAGGCTCTTTAAGTCTCGGTGCGCGACACAGAGCAGGCATTCATAGAGGGGCAGCGCGAGCGAGGGGGCTGGGGAGTAAGCGCGAGCGTCACTTTGGAAAACTCGGGGACACACGGACTCTCGTGCTAAGCCGGCTATCTCCTTTTTCACGGCATAAGTAAGAAGCTTATCACTCCATATATTTCCTCTTTGCTCTTGTCTCTTGTTGTCTGTTTCTAAGGCGTTTGACAAAATAGATGGCTCTTTAAATTAAAAATCGAACTCGACTACTTGATTTTAATACGTATTTTTTATTATTGTATGTATTGCTATTTCAACAATAATTTATATAGATTTAAAACAAACTACCGAGATCATTTGTAAATGGGTCACTGTTTGGTTATGACTCCGTTTTGTAATATTTACAAAGTTTTTCTTCATCAAAATGACACCGATGTTACATTATTTACGTGCCATGTCCCTCTTCAGATGGTGCAGTGTTCAGTTATATCAACACGATGTGTCATTCAACGACTTCATATGAAATGTAGTAAAAATAGCCTTTTACAAACTTTGAAAAGTTTTCTTTCATTCAATTATTGATGAGAAATCGTGTCGGTAAAGTCATATTTACGATGATGAGCACTATTTATTTTACCTCGCGTTGATGCTAAGTTCTCACTATTTCGTGTGTTTCATTGAAATCTTAATTCAAATCTTACTTCGATGAACGTCAGCATCTTATTCCGGAAATTTTCAATACTTTGGTAATGAGCGATTTAATATATTTCAGAATTATTATTATGAACATTGATGATGGTAGTAGCATTATTATTATTATTATTATTATTATTATTATTATTAATAGTAATAATAATAATAATAATAATAATAATAATAATAATAATAATACGACTCTTGAAATTAAGAAGACACCGCAAATTATAAACGTTTTCGGCGAAATGGATTTAAAGGGTTTTTAAATCATTTTCCTCGTACTGATGAGACGTGTCTCGCAGATAACTTGCACACTAACGTGAGAGCCTGAGAAGCTAAGTACAGTATTGGTTTATGGGTCTATGCTCAAATCACAAAATGGTTTACTGTTTAGCCTAATGAAAACTTATTAGGCCTACATTCAAACACTGTATTTAAGGTGTTTTTGGAAAATATAGGAACTCACATTTGATCGATTGTGTTGTGACCGAATATGAAATTTCACAATAAAGGCTGCAGAAGTATCCCTTCAGCACATTAGCGAAAATATTACACAGAACAAAATCATTAATCACGCGTTTATGATTAAACTTACTCCGTTCAGAAGACGCATTCATTGTTCTTGATTAGGCCTAGTTTTAAAATGCCGATGCCATTTACTGAAACAATATATTTTTAAATAGAATAATAATTAAGCGCACTTACAAGTGCTTTGCAAATAGGCACTTAAACTTACTTTTTGAAAATCGGGAATCACAATAAAAAAGATTTGGCTATTTTCTAATAAAAATGTTTAACCATTTTAGGAATATTGATCCTTTATTAATGAAACATTATTGCACAAAATAACATTTCATAGGGTTCGAAATGCATTTTATACCCGAACCCAATCATGGTCAGTTATAATCTGTTATGCTTAGGTATACTATATCGACTAGGTAGCTATTTGAATTGGCTTGAATGTGAAAATAATTCTAAATACTCGCCAATACCTACAGTTTCGGATTAACAGGCCGACACAGAGTGGTCTTTTGGAAGCGCCTTTACGAAAATGAGGCGAAGGCTGAGCAGAATAAGCGCTTTGTGGCGCTAGGTGCCCATTGACAAAACGGAACGTGCCGGTGTTTGGGGAGGACAACAGAAGCGCTGTGTTCGCGTGGCGCGGAGGGCCAACAAACAGAACGCACAGAATTATATTTTCACTTGTACATTTTTTCCCGATTATAAAAAATCCTCTAATCATCATGGAAAGGTGACTGAAATGTGAGATACAAAATTGATCACTTTATGAGTACAACGTCGGGTATAATACTGGTACTTGATTGAGAAATATCCAATTATGTAAAGAAGGGGGTAACATCACACTAGGCCTATATCCAAAGCAAATAATCAAATTTCTTACGCTCACTGTTACAGGAACTGTGAATATTGCCGTAAGATAAATGCTTGCGAAATTGATTTCTAAACGAGGAAGGCACATACTGGCCTTATATAAAAGATTCTCCATAAAACAAACCCTTCTGTTTCAGATTTAAACTGTTTGTCCAAAAGTCTGCTTAGAGCTTCATTTAAAAAAGAGGGAAAACAGGGGTTGCCCCCTACGTCCAAAACATCGCTACCATAGTCATTGTTCGATGAAAATAAATGAAAGGGCAACAGTCATGCACTATCGAGGCAGTTTGAGCGGTCCAATGAGTAAAAACCAGATTACCATTAGTTACAGTGTGTCGTTACAGTTAATCAATCATGGCTGCAGCCTGTAAGACTGAACTGGAATGACGCCTCCAACACCAGTTCACAAACGAAAAATTGTATGTCTAGCAAGATCCCGCGTTGCCCAGCCAAATTTAATAATTAATGCTATATAAATGTGTGAATCAATCGATTCAGCTAATTAAAAAATTCAGTTAAGAGCAGCGCCACTACAGACAAGAACGTAAATCTACCCTTGTGTGTGAGTGTGTGTGTGTGTGTGTGTNNNCACAAGCGCACAGTCAGGTTCGTACAATCGCTTGCACACATACCTACACGCGGTTTATATTTCCAGCACCCAGCCCCTGTTTACTTAAGAACTCGATGGTATAAATTGAAGTTCTGTGTTGCTGTGGGTTAATATTATTCCAACACTTGGTCCCTGGGGAGCTTGGACTAACTGCCAAGCCTTAAACAGTAGCTTGTTAGCGCACACGTGGACCGGGCTAAAATAACACAGACAGAAGGGGCCAGCTCGGCTGCAGCAAATTGGTGCGGAGCTCGGAGTTCCTCTTTGAGTCATTATATTTTTACAGACTGTGACACGGCCGCTGTCGTAAATGTATTGCATCCTACTGTAATTGTCAGCACATTACAAGATGGTTACAGAGACGCTTTCATTTTCATTTTTCAAAGCACATGGGCTACTTTCTGTATCGAATTCTGAAACCTGGAGTTACAGTCTTAGGCCACGCAAATAAGCCCTGTCTCATTCACTGTCCATTCGTCAATGGAGTTTGGATTTAGATCTGCAGTTAGGCTTCCCTCAGTTTCTCTGTCAGTCTCAATATGCTCTCTCTAACAAAAAGCATGAGGTCCACATACCGCAGCTCCTACCACAAAGATGTCCTTCTTCGTCATGAAACCTCACCGTGAAAAGGACACACGTGACCTCTATTTTGCTCTGTCTTTTTCAGGTTCAAGCTCATCAACAGCGGACAAAAGTGAAATTAACTGGCGCAATAAGTGAGGGAGAATGAGCGTGGCAGGACGGGTGTATGGTACACCAAAAAGAAGCGCGTAGTGAGGGAACGTACATTTACGAATGGAAAGAACTTTGGCGTGGAACGTTTGCAGGGTTTCAAAACAGAGGCTACAGGTTACCATAGAGACACACTGGCAGCTTATATAGAGAACTCATGACAGGCTGATTTTTACTGGAGAGCCAATCCATTATTACTGACAGTTAGAAAGCATCAAGGGAGAAAAACTGTCTCCCTGTTTCAGCGGGAGGGTAAGTACAGGCGATCTGAATAGGTCAAACCCAGAACCTCATTTTCTGTAAAGAAGCACCAGAAAAGGAGGGGAGATGTCAGGAGAAGAACAGAGTTTATCTGAGGTGGAGATGAGCCCTGGTGTGTCAGATGACGGCCACTCATTGTCGCCTGGGCATCCCTCCGGGGTAACGGGAGGTGCGGATTCCCCCCTGGCCGGGGCGCAGTCAATGGTGGGAGGCAGCGATGAGGGCCATGGGTCGGTGGGCAGGATGGGGGGCAAACCGGAAGACGACGACGACCGCTTCCCCATTGGCATCCGCGAGGCGGTCAGCCAGGTGCTCAACGGCTACGACTGGACCCTGGTGCCCATGCCCGTGCGAGTGAACTCCGGGAACAAGAGCAAGCCGCACGTGAAGAGACCGATGAACGCCTTCATGGTGTGGGCGCAGGCGGCGCGCAGGAAGCTGGCGGACCAGTACCCTCACCTGCACAACGCGGAACTCAGCAAGACACTGGGAAAACTGTGGAGGTAAGGGGAAAACCAGCGGAACCAGTAACAGGAATTACAGGCCTGAGCCACCCGGTCTGGGCTCTGATTCCTCACTGGGACATTAATGTGCAGATTCCAGGAGGTCAGGATTCATGCTAAGCCGGGGTTACCCACCAGCGTAAAACAGCAGTGACCTACTTTTGGCGGATGCAGCTAATTGGCCGCCTAATGCTACTTTATCAGATGCTCAGTGACGAAAGTGAGACTCTGCAGCTGAAACGGTAAATCTCAGCCATGTTATTTGTTCCACTTTTGGTGACCATAGAGTTAGCGTGTAACGCTCATGAGTCACAGCGATAACTACTCTTCCAATGAAAGAGGACGACACCTGTTTCTGCAGCAAAATGTCACGCCAACATGTTATGCCACCAGTCAAGGGTGTAGTTTTGGTTTCAGCATTGCTAGGGACCAACCCAGCCCCACACCCCACTGCCTCCCCCTGCACGGTACTCCCACAATACTGGTAGGGACGTGTTCCCCTACTCCTTGCCCAAATCTACGCCTCTGCCACCTGTCATTCCTGGAACCCACAGGAAGACGTATCCAGGACTGAACTTACCCCACAGGCAGTCCTGCACACCGCAAGTAATAATGAGAAATGGGAAATGAAAGCGGTTCATGACCAAGTTGACATCTGAACATGACTTATGATCTTATAGGAGGCTGCACCTTTCTGGCATTTGCTGAACCCTATCTGTTGAAACTGTATTGAGCTTTTTCCCGCTTTTTTCCCTGATTGCATATCAGCGATGGCTTTGTGACAGCAGGCATCTCGGCACCTCCTGTCCACTGTCACTTCATAATAAAAGCGAGGCATTCAACTCAGCAGGCCACCTGCATCCAATTAATGAAATAAATGCAAAACAGTAGCCTGTAAATTTCATTTCATAACAGGCAATTCATTAAATGCACGAGGAAGGATCTTTTGGGGGTTTTTTTTGCATTGTTGTGTAACTAGTTAGGTAATGTCATGGATTTCAGGGAGATTAAAAGTTTGAAGGTCAGTGTTTTCCCATGTCAGCCTGTGCGCATTAAGTCTGCGTTTTGGGCTGAAAAGATACGGTAAAGTTCTGGCTATTATGTCATTACCCTGCAGCAAATGACAGCTTTCTGGAACAGTGTGACTCGAAGTCTACAAGATGGAAAGTGCCTGCTTTTTATGTGCCAGTTAAAAAAAAAAAAAAAGATTTTTTTTAAACAAGAAAGTTGCTCCTCAAGTTGCCGCTGGTGAGTCAGTGGTTTCAGGTGCTCGTTTGACTGATAAAGTCATTAAAAATACATGATTTATAGCACTTTTCTGCTCCAGAGGGCATAATAGCCGACATTGACAGCCTTCACAAAAGCGGAGAGCACGTCTGCATTGGACCTTCCTAATGGGGAAAATCGTTAGAATTTCACCAGGAAGCAGGCAAAGTGTGGTGTTGTGTTGCTTTAGCGTGACCTGACTACAGGACTGCTTCCTCAGTGTGCTCCCCTCACACCCCCACCCCACTGCCGCCCAACCCAGGCTGCTGAATGAAAATGACAAGAGGCCCTTCATCGAGGAGGCTGAGAGACTGCGCAAGCAGCACAAGAAGGACTATCCAGAGTACAAGTACCAGCCCCGACGACGCAAGAACGGCAAGCCGGGCTCCAGCTCCGAGGCCGACGGCCACTCCGAGGGCGAGGTCAGCCACAGCCAATCGCACTACAAGAGTCTGCACCTGGATGTGGCCCACGCCGGCGGGGCGGGGTCGCCGCTGAGCGACGGGCACCACTCGCACCCGGCAGGTGAGCTGTGGGGTGCGTCCGTCTGCTGATTGGTGGGGCCACCTTCAAGAAGTGTCTTATTGGACGAGTGAATAATCAACACCTCCTGCCTCTTTCACTTCCATAACACTGTATCCATCGGTTATAATGCAGCTGTTTCAAATCTTGTTTTGTACCTGACTGTACGACATCTCCCATCTCCCCCCTGCAGGCCAGAGCCACAGCCCGCCCACACCCCCCACCACGCCCAAGACGGAGCTTCAGTCCGGGAAGTCGGCCGAGGGGAAGCGGGAGGGTGGCGGCGGTGCTGGAGGGTCCCGCGGAAACTTGGGGGTAGGTGGGGAGGGGGGATCTGGCTCCGGATCTGCCGGGGGGAAATCCCACATCGACTTTGGCAACATGGACATCGGCGAGATCAGCCACGAGGTGATGGCCAACATGGAGCCCTTCGACGTGAACGAGTTCGACCAGTACCTGCCCCCGAACGGGCACCCGGGCGGGGCGTCGGGCTCCTCAGGCTCGCCCTACGCCTACGGCATCTCCTCCGCTCTGGCCGCTGCCAGCGGACACTCGGCCGCCTGGCTGTCGAAGCAGCAGCAGCAGCAGCAGCAGCATCACCAGAGCTCGCTGAGCTCGGACCCCTCCAAGGCGGCCATCAAGAGCGAATCCGGCGCCGGAGCCCACTTCACGGAGTCCGCCTCCAGCGGCTCGCATGTCACCTACACCCCCCTCAGCCTCCCCCACTATGGCTCCGCCTTCCCGGCTCTGGCCTCCAGGGCCCAGTTTGATTACTCCGACCACCAGGCCTCTAACTCCTACTACTCCCACTCGGGGCAGCCGTCAGGCCTGTACTCGGCCTTCTCCTACATGGGGCCATCGCAGAGACCCCTGTACACGGCCATCACCGAGCCCACCAGCGTGCCGCAGTCGCACAGCCCCACTCACTGGGAGCAGCCCGTCTACACCACCCTCACACGGCCATGAACCAGCAGAGGAGCCCGGCTGGGGATAGAGTCAGTCTGAGAGGGGGGGTGATGCTTAGTGTTGTGTTGGTCCTACACCCTGACAGGCAGGATGTGCGTAGGTGAGAAATGAAAAGCTTGGATAGTGTTTTTTAGAGCGATATTGTGCCTTTTATGACCCCTAAAGAATATTTAAAATATCCTCTCAAAATAACGAAGATGGTTATAACGTTAAGACTCGCAAAGCAAACAAACAGTACTGAAAAACGTATTGACACATGTGCTCTATTATCCATCTCCCCTACCGAATTAAAATTCAGCATGTATGTTGCTGAAACAAGTTTGCTATTGCATTATGAAAACCACCAAAGTCTTAAATACAAATACCCTAAAACCAAAATATAATCTTATTTTGAGTACTTTAATTTTTCTAATACGTTTTAAGTCACAAACCATAAACTGGGGAGAGCGGCGTATTAACTTAGGGCCAAACCGCCATTTTTGCGCTTTCAAATTATCTTTAGTTCCATTGGGAGTACTTCAAATTCACAGAGAAAAAGCTTGTAAATACGAGTCACGATAATAATTATGGCACAAGTTTTTTTTTTCTTATACTGTGAGACTGAAGGACGATGTTGGAAAAGATTTCAAAGGTTATCAAAATGCCAGCTCTCTTTTTAATAGTAGCCTACGTGTTTCAGTACTATACGACTCGGTTTAGCACCGGTTTGTAGAAATACACAAACTTGAGAAATGAAATGCAAATATTACAAATTTAGTGCCTGTACCACATTAACAACAAAGAGATACTATTTTATACTATTTTTATTAACCAAAACGAAAGCTACACTACCTGTATTGTCACGAAAATGTTAATGCCAAGTTACCATTGTTGTTGTCTGTTTCTAATTTCTTTGTTGTCATTATTACACTGTTAAGTCTGCACCACTGCCCTTTTATGTGTTTTACAATTGTAAAATGTACATATTTTACGTAAAGTATTTGTTATGTGCTTAGTTTTATGCTGCAGTCTGAATAGGACCTTCTGCGGTGAATGCGCTCACGGCTGCCAGAGAATTACTGGGATTGGACAGGAAAAAAGACAGACGATGATTAAATGTAGTATTATTATTATTAGTATTATTACTACTGATGCTCGTCCTATTTGAATCCATCAGTCTCGACGCTGTCCCGCTTATTCTGCGCAAACAGCTTAACTTCCAAGCTTGGCCGTCTAAACCAACGCTTCGTCCACCTTAACATCTCAGGTCGTCCCTCTTAATTGTGTTTCACTGTTTTCCCCCAATAATATATGTATTGCTTACATACTTTCAGGATATGTGGAAAAAATACACTAGGAGAGTCTATCCATCGATTCCAGTTGCATCCGGCTTCTTCAAAGTGCAATTACCAAATGACCCTGAGAGGTGAAATGTCGATTAAATGGCCAATAAAACTCTCTGAAAATGCATGGCCAGTAGAAAACTGGTCTCACAAGTCATCATGGGTATCCATAATAGGCTCACAAGACGTGTGATTAATGCCAAATTCTCTCTCGAAGACTAACTTCGGTTAATCTAGGAAGGAAATTAAAATCAGGGAATGTTTTGCTCAAATCCTTGTAGGTTGTGTCTGAAAAACACTTGCCTGGATTTGACACTGTTTTATTTCAAACTTTAATGCGTCGGTTAAATAGATAATCTCGTTTTCTTTTTTTAACGAAACAACTACAAAGCTTTCGAGTTTTTCGGAATCCCTCGTTATAGGTAATGAATTTAAGACATGAAACTGAACGTAAAGCGTCTGTAATCGCGGAGGACGCAGCAGGACGGGAAAATACCTTGGGGAGAACATTTCGCCAAATCACCCAGCTCTGATTTCATCCCCTTAACAATGTGAAAGATACATTTTCCCCCAGTTATTTTCGTTTTAATATAAGTGGTTGTCTATTTTAGAAAAATGCGTCCCACTTTTGTAATAGTAGTTCAATTCATTTTTATGCCTTCAAAACATTTCTTAAAGTTTAGTATTGCTTTAGACAGCGCTTCTTAGTTTGCTTTCCTGACGTGTTTTAGGTTCATTCCTTGCAAAATGTTAGACCAGCTACTATTGTGAAATATTATTGTTGTTGTTATATATTAGAAATAATTATTTATATTTACTGATAGTGTTTTTATGCTGTGTTAACCGTTCCTGACATGTTGCGAACACTTTGTTTATTATTTTGTACGTTTTATGGTTGGTGTTGTTCAATGAGCGCCATTTGTAAATATTAGCATTACTCAACCCTTAGTAGAAATATATTGACTAACTTCTTTCACACTAAATAAAATGTATTTTTTCTGTTTTGTAAAACCTTCGTTTTTGCAAAGGTATCATTGATATATATCATT
>JAODLC010000049.1:2030478-2042361 GCA_026781145.1 Hippopotamyrus pictus
GCCACACTCAAGCTGATGTTTGTGTGTGTGTGTGTGTGTGTGTGTGTGTGTGTGTGTTTAGGAGTATGGACTGGGGGGGCCGCAGACATACCCAGACCACGGGAGGCGACATCAGTAGCAATGAGAATAGGAGCTTTGCCGCTGCGGAACTCTGAAAAGAACAAAAGACAAAGCAAACGAAATTCTGAGTATTTTACACTTCGCTCTTCAGCGTGCGCTTTCGTTCGCGCACGGGGTCAGTATTTTACACTGCACTCTTCGCTTTCGTTCGCGCAATACAGCTGACGTGTATTTCGTGGTCAGGGGTTTGCGCTGGACGGCTGTGGACAGTGCACGTGCAGCCCAGATTTTTTTGTATGCCGGAGATCTGGTGCATCCATGCATGTCGACTGCACATGTGCAGATAGCAACCAAGACAGAGCAGGAGGAAGAATTGTGGCTGTTGAATTTATAGAATTTAGTGAATAGTTGTCATTGTTGACACACCACAGCACACAGTGTACAACAACGAAATGTGTCCTCTGCATTTAACCCATATGTGACATAGCAGGGGGCAGCTAATTCAGCGCCCAGGGAGCCGTGCTTGGGGGCGGTGCCTCGCTCAGGGTAGCTCAGTGGTGCCTTGCTGGTCGGGGATTCGAACCGGCACTCTTCCAATCACAAGTCCGCTTCCCCAAACATTAAGCCACCACTGCCCCCGGTGAGTGGTTATGATGAGCAGCTGTGTGAGGAGGGTCAGAGGTACCCACATGTCTAGTTTTTGTACTGTCCAGACCTTACACTGAGGTATATGGTATACAGTATTTGCGATAAAATTCAACCAGCAGGGAGGGGGGGGTGTCACGGATAACTTTTCATTAGGATTTCAAAATCCCGGTGTGCCGTATTACCTTAATACCACCCAAGGTTCTTAAAAGGTTTACCCGTTTCACTACACTGCTTGTATTTCTGATTGTTGCAACACATCTGGCCTCTCCTGGTCTGATGGTATATCAGTGCTGCATGCGTGTACCGACTGTGACCATCTGTGCCCATGGTCAAATATACCATGAACACTAGCTTCCACGGGCACGACGACACATGCAGAAAAGTGAAATATGAATTAAGTTTTATTAACCAGAATTATTTGCCAGTCATCTTAGGGTCTTTAGCCGTCCTCATGAGTCATTAACTCCTTACCTGACAGAACCCAGTCTCGCTCTGGCTGGCTCTTGTCGCCATGGATGCACATTGCCGGCCACCTTGGCAAGGCAGAAAAAACAAAGACGAGAAAAAGGAATAAAAAAAAGACAGAAGGAGGTCATTTTAATTTTGTGGAAGGAGGTAGATAATGTGTGGAAACATTATGAGAGTCAACGATGGAGAAGGTCAGCATTAGAACAGATAGATCATTAGAAGGAACTCTTGAATTTCAGACCAGCTTAAGCAGAGTGGGTCTGTGTGTGAGAAAGCCCCACAGTCCTACCCATCTCTCCTCATCCTGCGGGTGAGGTCATCGCAACGCTTTTTCGTCTCCACAAATATGATGGTCTTGTTCTCTTTCTCTGCCATGATCTCCTCCATCAGCTGAAGCAGCCTGGAGGCGGCAGAACCACATAAACATTCACAGTACCCAGTGATTCTATTTCCCTCGACAGTCCCGAGTTTTTCACGAGATCCGTGGAGCCTCTGCTAGCCTCACTTGTTGTCCTTCTCGCTCTCCATGCACACGTCCACAATCTGCAGGATGTTGTGGTTGGCGCTCAGCTCCAGGGCTCCTACGTTGATCTGCACGTATTCACGCAGGAAGTCCTCCGCAAGCCGCTGCACCTCCTTTGGCCAGGTGGCGCTCCACATCAGGGTCTGCCGGTCAGGCTGTGGGGGAGGCAGAGAGGTCGGGTGATGCCCCCCGTAGAAGCATGACTCCAAGATCCGCCAAAGTGCATCGCACCCAGTCGCTCACCCGGATCTGGTCGACAATCTTGCGGATCTGAGGCTCGAAGCCCATGTCCAGCATGCGGTCGGCCTCGTCCAGCACCAGGTAGGTGCACCGTCGCAAGTTGGTCTTGCCCGCTTCAAGAAAGTCAATAAGACGGCCTGGGGTGGCAATGCAAATCTCCACTCCTGTGGAAGGTAGATATAGCTCACTGCTAAATGAACTGAGGTCTGACATGGCTGTCCATGGAAGACGCCTAGTGGAGACACAGGGAATGGCTCTGAACGCCAAGGGGGCCGCCCCCACCTCTCTCCAGGTCCCGGATCTGAGGGCCCTTAGGTGCGCCTCCGTACACGCAGGTGCTCTTGATGCGGGATGACTTTCCGTAGTCATAAGCCACCTGCTGTACCTGCTGGGCCAACTCTCGAGTGGGAGCCAAAACTAAGCACTGTGCAGAGACAAGGCAGAGGAAAGAGCTCAGTAGATCAGAACAGGGAACACAGTAAGCCAGTGCATAATATTATGTGCAGGTCAAACATCCTGATACTTGTTCCCTCAGTAATTTTTTTGGTTCTAGAACTTGCTTTACTCACAATAGGTCCATCTCCTCGCTCCAGATAGGGCTGGTGGTTGATGTGCACAATGGCAGGCAGGAGATACTGTGACACAAACATGGCAGAGAATGAGCGACGTTCTCACACTTAGCAGCTGCCTGCCAAAGCACAGCATGTCCCAGAGAGTTCCCTGGCAGTGCATCCAGTTCCGCCAAGATTAACTTGCATTTGAAATCAAACCCGTTTGTGTGCCGGTGTTCGGTGCTCTCCGCCCCATGACAAGCTTGGCTCTCTCAGCTTACCGACAATGTCTTTCCCGAGCCTGTCTGAGCGATTCCCACCATGTCCCTTCCGCTCAACGCCAGGGGGAAGCCTTGGGCCTGAATGGCTGTGGGCTCCTTGAAGTTCTGCTGCATCAGCACATCCATCACATACTCTGGCAAACCACAAATAAAAGGAAATCAGGTTCAAAGTGACAACCAACCTTTCTTTAGAGATCCCCTACTCTCATGTTCACCGGGGGGGCAAGTATTACTTACGAGGAAACTGTGCCTGACTAAAACTGGTGACCGGTTTGGGACAGCCAGATCCCTTGATGGTGATCTCCTTCTTCCTGCGGAACTCCTCCACTTCATACTAAAAACACCAGATATTGGTGGAAAAATTAGATACCATGACAACATGCAAGGGGAAAAGAAAATGAAAAATCAATAGATTTTAGGCTATGTTTCTTCATAGCAGAATGGCCAGCTGAAAGGGTTCCAGATCCTGGAAAGACAAGCCTTTCCTGGTCAAAATCAAGGCAAAGGGGCTGAGAACACGACTCAGGACTGAGAATACCTGGCTCATATGCTGCACCTCCGGGTGCTCAGTGTAGAAGTTCTTCTCAAACTTGGGCAGTTCATCCAGATCCCATTTCTTCTTGCGCAGACGCTCGCCAGGGGTGCCAAACTTTGATCCACTTCGACTGGACCCAAAGCGAGGACTAAAGATCATAGAAGCATATTGTATAAAATAATGGCCTACGGGCATTCAGAAAATACACATCACTAAAACAAAAAATACCAGTCGGACATGTCAGAACAATTACATTACTTTTTACCTTCTCATCAATACCCCAAAAATATTAACCTTACCTTAGCATACAATGCTACAACACAAATTTCCAAGCGCGTAAGTGAAAATCAAATAGGGCGGACGAAAGGACAGGAATACGTGTACACAGTGGGTTAAATAATGAGCGATGCCTGTATCAGTAAAGCCGGTTAGGTAACAGTAAGAAAGACCGCACTGTACACACGCATCCTCCAGCCTTACACGTGAACCGCACGCCGCCGGATGAGCAGACTTTCACCTCCATTTACCTACAAAATGCTATTTAAAAGTGCTGTTTGAATGCGTTTTAATTCATAATAAAGTGTTCATTATTCCCGATGGGATGTACGTATCCAGTTGCATGCAACCTATGCCGGATACATGACAGATTGCGAGATAACGTTTTTCTTTAATATTTATATATTGAAGTATATTATTCAGCTAGATGATGACAGCATGAAGTACAGATTGCATACTTCCTAGGTTAACTAACCACAGTTGGCCGGCGACCAAATGAATCAATAAAACCGGAGGGAACGGTATCTTACCTCCTATCGCGTCCGCGGTGTCTATCTCTGTCTCCATACGAAGAACCTCCTCTCATTTTTATTGAAAATCCTATCAAAAAATAGCTAGCTAGCACAGGTGTATTTCCACTCTTACACAAAACCTCCGGTGTTATCCCTGTTTTAATGCGTTTTTATAAGTAGTTTTTCTTTCACGGGTAGCGCGTCTCTCTGAAGCAGCTTGAGATGCGGGTCAAAATGCAGTGGGGTTCAAAAATGCTGGATGTGCAAAGCTACGAAACCACCGCAATTAGACGGCAGGGACGCGGATAAACGGTTTGCAGTTGCGTTTTGGTGAAATTTAGGTGCGAGCCGGTCGCCGGTAAGCAATGACAAGATGGCGGCCCCGTAGACAAAGACGAAGGGCATCGTCACCGCGCCGCGTGACCCGATCGAGCATCCGCACCCCATACAAACGTCCACTACAAACAAAACCATTAAAACGAAAATATTCTTTTTAACCACAAATCTGCAACATATTCAAATAATCACGCGTATAATCACAGAAACACGTATATCGGATGATTAAGTTTTATGATTAATCACCTGTCCTATGAAATAGTTTCACCTTGTCTAGTCATTTCATATATTGTCACCTGTCTAACTTGGGACGTCTGCATTAACGATGCAAATTACCTCATATGTCCCCGATTCCATTTGCCAGACATTGGCTGATCTCCCAGACACTGAACATACATTGTAAGCATGATGACCAACAAAAAATGCACGGCATGTTTCAGACATTGGGCCTCACTTTAATATTTAAAATTCAGAAGGGAGTGAATAATAATAAAAAAACACTCAAGAGTCCAAGTTCACTTTCCTAACCCATAAAAACATACACAATAAAACCAGCATCTCAAATTCATGACAAACGCAACAAACACAGAACTTTTAGAACTGAACACCAAACATGAAACCCATCAGAGACATAAATAAATACCCTTCCATATACACCTACAAGTACACAGTGCTTATGCAGCATTATCACAGTCATACTCCAGGCAAGGATGTATGGATTCCTCATTTTGTCACTCTTTTGCATCAGCAATTCCTCCCGCGGTGATGGAAAAGGTGGCCTCGTTCTCCGGCATGTCGGGGCTGGAAAGAGTGGATGCAGAATGCCTTAGAATCTACCTTCAAAGATACGTTTCTGCTGGCTTTTCTGAAACCGTCACTGGTACTTTCAATATTACTGCCTGCACTTAACCTCAGACTTTATAACTATTACTACAGTCATCACCAGACAGAACTTTATAAAATGCAGCCAACCCTTCCAGGAGAGTTTACGGCAGTACTGGCCTTTCAGTCAAGGTTAAGGCGCTAGTTGTATAATCAGCAGGTTGATGTCCAAAGAAGGAATGTCTGACTTTTGCAACACCTGTCAAATATTTTGGCAATTCGCATTTCCCCTCGTCCCTTCCTCAGGCTGATGCGGGTGGTTGATGCATGAGCCAGTATGTGCCCTCCAATGGGCTTCTTTGGATCTACCTGGAAACTGAGTCAAACGCAGCCTTTGAGCCTTTCCAACATCTCTCTAGGATAGCATGAGAGGTCATAATGATTCTACGTTTATTCCCATCCTCCAACTCTGCGTGATTCACACTTTACGGTTTCTGGAACACGGAATAGTGCTGTGTCGTGCGATGAATATCAAGGTAATAATCATGAAGTCAATTAGACTTCAATAATAATAAGATATGAAGAAGTAAATGCAAAAATATTCATATTATATTCGTTGACTAGTATACAAAATATTTGTGTCTGTATATCACAGAGACTAGTTCATGTTTAGAGCAAAAGATAAACATGTATTCTCTGTAATTATCAGACAATTCAGTTACATCATGATGGATTACACGCAGAACAAAAGGAAGTAGCTCATTAAAATCCTGGTTAATTCTACATGAATCTGAGTTTACACAAGCTGTACTTCAGTCACTTACGTCATGCCAGCTCCAGGATCTGCAGTCATCTGGTTAGTCACAAATACAGCCACGTTGTACTCTATGTATCACACGAACAGACTTTAAATGTAGCATAAAACATCTGCAATCCCTATGACGTCATTTCTTCAAAGGCTCAGTAGCTGTGCATTGTATTGATAATGCAGCTACCTGCCAGCAGTGTTAAGCAGCAGGCATATAACATAGATATAGGTGCACATTAGTTCTGTTCTTCATGTAATAGCCCATATTCTAAAAGACTGAAATGAGGAGCAATGACAGGGCAAATTATGTACGTAAATAGAATCGTGACACATCAGTCTTAGTATTTTCTTCCTCTGAGACGTTACCATATTATATGTTACTAGATCAGAATTATGCAGTGAGTGGTCTCACCTTCAGATATCTTCTGCAGCCGGGAGAGCATCTGGGCCAGCTTCTGTTGCCTCTCTGCCAGCTCGCCCCGGCCGGAGAAGTCCACACGGAAGAGTGCCATGATAGAGTCTATGATCTAAGTAACGAGGGACAGGCAGGGGTATACAACTCTGAGACCCAGAGAGTACATTGTGTTAGTCTTAAAGGGTCTGAACATTGGGTCCAATGATTCAAATGGGAAGGAGATGCTCTGAAAGCAGAGTCTAGTTAGTTCCTGAAACTTTGCTCCTAGAAAATTCTGTATTTAATGACTTTCTGTCCAAGCCATTGCCTTGTAAATCATTTCTGCATTCAATGCACAGCACAGATATAGTTGGCATTTTCAAACATGACTATATTAAAAACGCCTAAAAAGAGTGTGAATCAAAATACAGTTGTCATCCTTCCGCTTATCTGGTACAAGAATGTGCAGAGCCTGAGGCTTATACCAGGTGGCATAGGACACAATCAAACACAATCATACACTGTGGCCTGTGGAAGGATATAAAAGTATTCAATTGAAGTCCAAAAGTCGATCATGCCAATTCCACACGAGGACAACTGTTATCCATTGAGTCAACTCATTTCTGCAATTTGAAATCACAAAAATAGATCTGCTTACACATTCAGAAAAAAAAGGTTTTGAAGAACTAAGCCCTATGTATATTCCTTTACGTCAGGAAACACTGGGGTGGAAAGTATTCAGACTCCTCACCAGAAGTTTGAAGACGCCACATTCCTCGTGAAATTTTGCTGCCACATAGTCCAACAGCTCCATCTGGTGTTCACCTATGATTAAACATTATCATCAACGCCTAATAGAAAATGTGTGTACCAGATTCGCTCTAGTATCAAAGCACATACTAATTCATTTATGCCGTTAAGATCAAAGCAATGAGTGACAATCTCAGTATAGAATAATTACACAGTTAAAATGTGCAGATAAATTAGTTCCATTATTTTAGAATAGATTTCAATCATTAATAATCCTTATATCAGCGACTGCCAACCATGGTTCTTGAAGACCACGGATAAGGTCTTGTGTAATTAAATCTCACTGAGCTGATGTTAAACCACATGCTCATTTTAATTTTCAACTTCAAACCAAACTCTTGTTATGTAGAAATTATATTTTCAAAGATCTTTAATTTTGCCTATTTAAATGAACTATGTGCACTATGTGACCAAAAGCACCACAGGTTATGAGGTCCTGAGTTGGGAAAAGTTCTTCCATACAAATGGTATTGTAATCTGGATATAACTCCCAGATATTCTGTTGTTAAATGGTAGAGGTGTGAAATCAAACAGCTGGTTATGACTGTCATCACTGTTGGTCAAACATTTGACTGAAGAGGTGTGATACGTGGCATTTTTGTGTTTAATTAAAATTGAAAGCAAATGATCATGCGGGCAGACGTTGCGAAGGTTACTTGTTGACAACTATGAAGTTGGAAAGTGATGACTGGTTCTTACTGGTATACGCGCGGGCGTACAAGACATTGTCCAGCACTGCTTCGGGGTCCACGTCAAACCTGTCTGCTATATCCCTCAGCCTGTCTGGTCGACTGATATGAACACAGGGTAAGGAAGACTAGGCAGCAGCTGGTATTGCAATAGTTTTGGTTTTATATCAGGGCTGCACTATGCACCATTCCAGCAGAACAAGGTTTCAAAGGCCAGTTCTCTGGCAGGGATACAAAGTGTTTTCCGTGTCAATGTAGATGACCTTCCCTCCCGTGTAGCCTCTCTCTCCTGGCAGCTGTGTTGTCACTGCAGAGACATGGTAAGGAGTGAGCCAGAGGGACTGTGAAACAAAGTACCCACAATTTCTGCAACACACCACTAAGAAAACTGCAACTTGTTCCAGTGCACGTTATTGTTACATTAAAGAACAAATGTCACAGCTATTATTAATGCTAAGTAATTTTTACCCTAATCATAAAAATGTTGAGCAGCTGCTTACCACACAGTGTGTGAGACAGCTGTGTCTTTCCCGTCCGAAATTCTAGCCAAAAAGGTGCATTAACATTTGAGACAAGCCTGTATTGTACTAAACTTTACATGCAACCATAAAGAACATTGTTCTTTGCCATTTGCATTATAGATTTCACCATGAATGATAATGATGTAAAACAAAATATGCAGTAAGGAAGTAAGATCTAATAGGTTATAGTGTTTGTATCATGTTAACGGCATAGAGATGATAAAATAACATACCGCCAAATGCTTCAGTAATGGCCATGCTTTCTATGCCTCCGCCAATAAGTTTACTGCAGAGGGTCAAGATAAGTATTAGCTGAGATAGGATTACTCACCTATATAACCAAAGAACTTAGGTATGCTACACATGTACACAAAATACAGATCTTCAGAAAGCAGTGGCAGATTTTGGTTAGGGTATGTCTGTCACATGTCCCTGCTGCTGTTTGGCCCGTAACTCAAACTCCTGGCTACCAGTCGTGATGTGGAACACTTGTTTTCTCTTCTCACTATATTCAAAGGCTGTCAGAAACCCAGTGGTCTGGAATAAATGAGATAAGCGCTTCAAACGGGGTACAGCCATTCTTGGCATTACTGCATCATTTGAGGGTTGGCATTTAAAAAAAATGAATTTAGTAGCAGTTTAACATTATGCTGAAATCCTTCCATGTCTTCTCACCACCAGCTTCCCTGCAGCCTCTTTAATCTTGTCCACTTTGGCTTCAGACAGGCCCTTGACGTTGCACAGAGCCCGGCGTGTAGTCATCTGGATCCCTTTGACTGTGCAGATCCCAACGGACTTCAGCTTCTTAATGTCAGCCATGTTCTGCACAGACATAACTGAGATTATGACTCTAACTGAGGGCCACATCTAAAAAAAAAGTGGGCATGGACTGGAGACCAAAAGGCTGGCTCGTTTGGGGTCCGTGGAGAAGCAGATCTGTAATATTCCTGACCAGGGTGTCGTGTCTAACATTAAATCAGGACTGCCAACTTTGGCCAAGTCTGCACACGCATGTATATGTATATAACAGTTTTATTACCTCGTAAATTGTAAAGTGTAGTGTTCTCAAAGTACCCGAACGCTTCTGATGCAGCAAATTTTAGGTTTATATAATGAAGTAGGATTCCTTGCGTGTGCGTATCACGCCAGACGCGCCAGCTGGCAATCATGTCTTATATAAGGAAATCCACGCTTATATTATTGAAATACTTCGTTCGATTACGTTTATTTGTGCGCCAAAATACAGTGTCCATCTCACGTTAAATATTTCATTTCATACTCAGTTTGCCGCCCCTTCAATGTTAACCTGAATGATGGCGAACCGTCACCCTGCAAATACTACAGGAATATAATCGTTTTAAAATCCTACTACTGTAAAAGTGACGGACCATTTATAAGATTTTCAAAATCATAAGTCGTCATGCTACTTACGATGCCATGTTTCTGTAGGAGGTCGATATGTTGAAAGAAAGACTCCTGTATGAAGAAAGAGACGTTTTATTAATACTTATAACAGACCAAATTGACGGCAGCTCAGCACAGTTAACCAGACTAATTCTCTGGACTAGTTATTCCAGTTTATTTGAGAAAATGTTCTCTTTTGGATCTAAAGAAAGCTAATATATCCTTTATCTGGTCTATTTCTGAAAATAAGCTTAGCGATCTTAACTTTTACCTCATCATCTTGGTATCCCGCTTCATCTTCCAGTACTTGGTCATCCGCCGACTTCATAATACCTTTGTATTTTTATATATATGCTTAATCACAGAATGTCTGCTAAACAGTATACTGAATATTCAGTATAACAATACTCCAACTTCGCCGAGTGTATCGTATTTAAACGGATATTTGAAAAACACTATATCCCTCGTTCGCAACAAGAAACCTTGCCAGACGTCACAATTATTTCTTGACGTCTAAGATTCAGTGATATATTTCTTATTATTATTCATACAAACACATATAAATGTGACGGACAAACTAAACTTCTAAGTCTTCGTCTGACTCCCGCTTCAGCGCGAGACTCCTGCCTGCTCTCACGCACCTGGCGTGACACTCACGGTCACGCAAGAAATCTTAGGGCAAATCTACATTATTCCATTATAAACCTAAAATTAGCCACACCAAAAGCGATGGGGCAGTTTGCAAACATTTCAGACTATTACAAGGTAATAAAACTGTTACATACATGCAAATATGTGTGCAGACTTGTCTCGAATTGAAAATCTCACGCCAGCTAGCTGACCGAAGTTGGCCTGATAACGTTATCTATTTTTCTCGTTCAAATATAGAACGGTTGGTAAAAGGTTTGCTTTTAAACACGTGTTTATTTTAAACAGGTATTACAATGATATAACAAGGAAACAGTGGAAACGTGCATAGCTTTACTTTTCCTATCCTACTCGTCTCTTATAGGTGCAGGAGACTCAAAGCAGCAACCCTTCTATAGCGCAGTGCAATCAGTAACAGAAAAGCTGATCTACTTAGTTACTAAGCATGTTCTGTACTAATAGATTTAAGACAATTATTGTCTGATCTAAGCATTTCAATGTGGCCCTTGAATGCTGAGAGCAGGCCATCCACGTTAAATCTGTCTGGAAAGTGTACCTCTATTCAATCGCAATCCTACATTCAGTCATATCATCTCAGTGTTGTGCTGAAAGGCATAAAGCAAGAAACTGGATGGATGGATGGTTCTTGAACTAGGTGTTCAAGAGAAGGACCCAGGTGCAGGTGACTGGTTGAGTCAAGAATAAACCAAATCCATGACATATAAGACAAAGAAAAACAAAAATATTGCAACACAACTGTCTATGGACAAGGCACAATGAGAGGGACATCCATAGTTCCAGCAAATGGATTTTATTGCAAAGACTAAGAAATGGGAAACGGGGACAACGAGGAGTCAAAAAACAAGCAGGTAGTAGAAAAAACTAGGACTGTAGAAAAAAAACACAGAGAACACAAGCAAGAAAACACCGGAAAGCTACAGCAAGCGCAAAAACAGTAGCAGGCAATACATACAATGACCAGCTGAGGAATCAGGGCAAGAGCAGGCAAAATATATAAATAGATAACAAGACGAGGGGCAGATACTGTAAGAAGCACTGACAATCATCCAAACACTAGGAATTATTGGTGCTTTTCTGCTGCCACCAGGAACTGAGCTGTACCCATGGTAACATGGCCCTGCTAGCGTGCCTTAACCGAGCTGGTTGTGTTACCATCACCTGATTGGTGAAAATGCATGTAGATACCAGTAATCTGCATCAATATTCATGGATGATCTGAAGGAGAAAGGGTATATTCTATATAGGGCTGTCAAATGATCAAAATTTTTAATCAGATTAATCAGAATTTTCAGTGGATTAATCAGGATTAATCACTATTTGCAACTACACCTGAATC
>JAODLC010000049.1:2078350-2091732 GCA_026781145.1 Hippopotamyrus pictus
CATGAGGAAGTTATCCGGCTTCACGTCCCGGTGGATGAAGTTCTTGGAGTGGATGTACTCGATGCGGCTGATCTGTGCAGGGCAAAGTGTTGGGGGGGTTTGAGGAGAGTAGACATGCAATCCAAACATGTGACATCATCACTAAACACTAGCATGTTCAAAAACACAAAAGATCTACACACAAAACAAGTTAATGTCAAAAATGTCACCAGAATTACTTTTGCAAAACTAAAAACCAGAAAAACAGTAGAGTGTCCTAAAACTTTCAAAACAATCCTAATTTTAGCAAAATAGCCTTCCCCAACATAGACTGTCTGGGAGGGATTCCTCACAAAGCAACAAGAGCCAGCAGGCAATGGTACAGAGAGACGACGGCCGTACCATCTGGTCAGCCAGCAGCAGCACAGTCTTCAGGCTGAATTTGCGGGAGCAGAAATTGAACAGGTCCTCCAGGCTGGGCCCAAGGAGCTCCATGACCATCACGTTGTAGTCCCCCTCGGCGCCGCACCATTTTATGGAGGGGATTCCCACTACAACAAAGAACACAGCCATTCACACTCACTGTACAATGGCATGCCATGATTGGTAGGGACCTCCCCACTACAAATATCTGCGTACGATTGGAAGAATACACAGGAGCTGCCCAATCACAGCATTCCCTTCCCTCCCTTGTACCTGGAGACGGGAACATAGCAGGAGAGCACCCTTTCTGAGCTCACCTCCTCCCTGCATCATCTTGTAGAACTTGCTCTCGATGTGCAGCTGCGGATGTTTGGTCTTCACACACTCCAGCTTGATGGCCACTTCCTCCCCCGTGGCGATGTTGGCACCTGAGCGGCACACAGACACACGGGCTGTCATGGCCGCCTTGCAGACAAGTCACACACAGCCATGTGATCGGGCTGAAGCCAAGAACGAAGAAGGATAGAAGGATAGGACAGAAAGCGACTTACCCAGGTAAATATCCCCAAATGAGCCGCTTCCTATTTTTCGCCCGAGGCGGTATTTATTTCCCACCCTCAACTCCATGGTGCAGGCCAGACAGCTGCCTGGACAGATGAAACATAACACAGTCAGGAAACCTCAGGCCAACCCGTATGCTGATGGCAGCGGTCCACTGGGACACAGAGGCCCCGATTCAAAATCGGCGTCGCTCTGAAGGGCTCCAACCTACAGAGATCACGTGCCACCGGGTTGCCAGGAGACAGGAGAAAACAACAGGGCAGTCGTGGTGGGATGGAGGGGAAAACAGGAAAGGAGGACGGCTGGTGGAAAACCGGAGGTGATGTGTGTTGGATGATAAAGGACAAAGGGGGAAGTTACAAGGAGAAAAGGAGAAATGGCTGTTTGACGAAAAGACAAATAATCGTTATTGGGTCACAATGCTGAGGCAAGCCTGTTGTGGTAATACTGTAAATCAGCAGGCCATGACACACTTAAAGCTGAAATCACAGCGACCCGCAATGATAAAGAACTCGCACGAAGACAATATGGCCGCCTGGGCGGGGAACCCTGGATCACCAATGTCACATCACCTGGCACATTGGGGCCAGAAAAGCACGTGAGCTTGGAGCATAACCACATGACAGACAGGTCCCACCATTCCGTGTTTAGCATTAAGAAACATGCCTTTTCAGGGCATTAAACAGCTATATTATTATTCAGCTACAAAGCATTTCCCCGCCATGTGCGACAGTTCATAGGGGGTAGGAGACCACGATCACAGAAAAACAGGATGTACTTTTGCATTTTGATAATATGGAAATCATTTGTTTGAGTGGTGCAAATACATCCAGAAGCACTGCTGAAGTCAATATTAAGGTTTGGTTTCCTTGGACAATCACACAAAACCCATCCTTCAACAACAGACACATCATTATTGCAAAATAAGGTTACGGAAAACAAGGCAAAGAAATGGTGCCAATCAGGGCAAACAAGCAACCAAGTCTGGGACTCTGCAACTCCAATCACCGCCATGTCAGATCTCCAGGAGTATATTCCCGCAGGCACAGAGACTCTGCCCTGTCCAAGCAAAGCACCGCAGAAGGGTCAAGCGACAGCGACGTAAAACCAAAGAGGTGCCTCTTTACTGTGCACATGCTGTACATCATGATTTACTGTGTGCTAACTTCTGCTATCAAGTCTGCCGTCTTACGTTAGCATTAGATGTTAGCGGAATTAGCATTTGTTTGTGTAAATTTGCATTATAAATCCATTCTGTTCAGCTGTTCTATAGTACATTTTTAAGTAGGAGGTTGGAAATATTCAAGTTTTGAGTCATCGGTAATGCATCGGTACATTGCGTCGTGTGATACTACTAATAATGAATAATTTATAGAATATGCCTTTTTTTCCTTGAAGCAATCCATACATATCTATGCAAATCATCAGTATCTCTGTGCATTTCAACCAATCGGATGGCGGTGACACAACCAGCTGGATTTGGTCATGCTTTTGGGCTTGCTAGTAAGCGAGAACATGGCACGGGTATGGCTGGGTTCTTGGTGGCAGTGAAAAAGCACCACTAGATTCCCCAGAGCAGCGTCCGCTTCTCGACTGGTAGGCCAGGTAATACTGTCAAACACCACATCTTTTATAGCATCCTCCAAAATAGACATCTTACTGAATGACAAAAAGAATAACGAAAGATTGTGATTGATGTGCCATTCTACTTGTATTCCACCAATGCACAGTCACCAAGGAGGTCCTCTTATTTAATGCACACACAATATACTCCTTGAGCCACCTCTGTTAGGAAGTGGGCACCCAAATCAACCAGCTCTACAGCTCGCTGCCTCGCCACCCCAAAAACAGAATCATTACGATGGATCAAAATCGACTTAACTTCACTCACATATCGGCCTGCTTCATCTCATCTTAGGAAATGCATTCCTTTTTTGCACGTTGTCCATTTGACCATAATGCTGCACTTGTTGCCTTGATACTGTTATTATAGTCATTACCATGAAATTCAGTTCCTCCTCCTACTTGAATGACAGGTGAAAAAAGCCTGATGGAGCCGGTGTTTTCTCAGCAAGAGAAGAACGTGAGTTCTTAAGTTGTCCAGTTTTCTTGAACACTTTAAAGAAAGTGAGCAAACTCTGAAATCTCTATCTTGATGACGATTGAGAGATCCAAATTGAATCATAAGCTCGGAATAGTGATAGAGGTGCTTCAGTTGGAGGTGGCTATCCAGAAATAATCCAACTCCGGCCTGGATGCTTTCTTCAATGAGGATGCCCAAATAGGCAACCAGATCCTCCGTATTCCTCTGTGAAATTATTGCATCTCTCAAGTCAACTCTCATACACAACTTTGAGGTGGAGTGGATTCTTTATCCTGTCCTCAACCAACAGAGGCAACACTCTCAACAGGCACCAATTCTGGACATCATGAACACTTCTCACTACCTGGCCTACAGTCAGGAGGGGTCACCGGATTCACTTCCAAGGCAGATAAACTCGCTTAAGCTTCTGTTCAGGTCTGCATAACTGAAACATTTCTCCAGCTTAACCAAGCTGTTGAAGCAGAGTACTAAATAAGGAGAAGTGATTCACAAAAAAGATCAATGTCCAAGACAGGGTGGGAGACCAGGCTGGCAAACCTGAAAGTAACAGCTGGTTGAAATTCTATCCCACCCACTGAGGCTGCGCTACCTGCTCCCAGGCATGGACGCTGCTGATAGGACTCTTTTGTTCTTATTCAACTTGCTGACAACAGACTACCATCAAATATTTGCCTGTCAATGCACAGAATCTACAAAAAAGGTGCTCTTGCTGAAATGTTCCACAAAGCCACCAATGACATGAGACCCAATAGTGCCAATACAATCTCCATCTATATCACACAGTCCACCTCTTATAAGTTACGCATCCTTAAAAACAAGACTAACACGCTCCCAATCTTTCTGGTCTTTTATCAGAGGGGTAAGAATTTTTTCCTGGCCAAAATGTTTAGAGTCTTGATCCCTACAAAGAACAAACTACATATGATCAATATTTGACCTACTATACAACAAAATTCCATCAAGAGTCAAAGACATTGCTCAGTTTTTGTTTTTTCCATGCAGACCCTAAGGGACTGACAGCCTCAAATGCATCTTGATGGAACATCAACACTAATGCTGATGCATCAATTTTAAATAAGGCATTATCAGCCATATTTTGTTCATCCCATATATCCTCATACACAACCTGAGTAGAGACACAAATGCATTTTATCATATTGGTTCTTGAAAGCACCCAAAGGCTGCATTTTTTTTTAATGCGTAGGACACTCCAGTGCACAACAGATGAATGGGCAGTTTGGGGCATTGTTATGTGTAATTTCATATGCGTAATAAAGCTGAAAATGGTATTAAGGTCATGGCTACACAATCTGCAGTATACCAACAGGACAGGGGTTTTATGGTTCTGTGCATAATGTCACTTCACTTAATTGAGGAAAATCACAGAAGATCAAACTGAAAAACTACTCTGTTCTCCTGAGAATGCTCACTAAAAAAGTCAATGTATAGGAATGGAGAGTGCGAGTCGTACAAAGTAGCGAGACTACTCATCACGGTAACAAACGAACTTCGTCTGAACCACCTGCAAATTGTCTTGACTTTAATTTAAGTTTAAGTTGTATAATACCACGGACACGACAGACTACCCACTATGAGATTTACTGCACCAGACTTAATCCACATACAGCATTAAACGTAGTACACGAAAGTCAAAAGTCTTTATTGTCGATTCCGCCATATGTTTAAGACACACAGAGTACTGAAATTACGTTACTCTCAGACCACACGGTGAGTGCACTAACGACGACACGCAAGACATACAGATATTCAAGTATATACGAGTATTCAAAAATAAAATTAAACTAAACGAAATACTCTATGCAAGCTGGGCAGAAGCTCAGATCAACCTGTGGTTTAAGTGGCAGCACCGTTTATGGATGTAGCGCATAAGTGACACCGGGATGACCTCACAATATGCATGATATGCTGATAGCTAAGATTTCCATCACTCATAATGCAGCTCCGTAACTCCCGTATGTAACTCCCGAACAAACTCTGCTATCAATTTAAGTTATAAAGCAACTCTTCGGCCGCTACGTTACCGCAGTATCAGTGTTAAAGGCTTCACATAAACGTCAGCTGCACCTCTCCACGACCGAAACGCATCACCTGCTAGGAACTCCCCGGCGCAAAGTCTCTGGTTGGCAGCTAGCTGACGACCTACCTAGGGAAGCGCATCTGCGCCCATTACACGGTGGAAGATGCCTTCGCTGTCCGATCGTGCGCCCGTAAAAGTGGGGAAGCCATTGACAAACAAAAAAACCCCCACCATGTCACCTATCTAAAGATCGGCCTTGGACCGTAATGGGTTTCCCTGTGCGGTGCAAAGTAGCCGAACGCTCCAGGAACCTCAGCGGTTCTCAGAGCAAGCAGACCCGCATCCTGACCTCTGCCAGACAAAAGGCTGCTCCGCTACGGCCGCACTGCCATAGCGGGAGTATCTGGCAGTCACTGGCTTCGTAGTAGCAGCCGCCGTGCAGACCTTACTCTATATGGACCGCGTACATAATTTTTAAAATAAATGACAGTTTCGTGCCTTTTTGGCTCCCCCGATCAACGCTCTGGAAGTCGACGGTCGCTGTTTTTTTTTTAACCAGAAAGCGTGCAGTTTTGCAGCCGCACCCTAGCAGTGGGGTGCTCTCCGTAGATCAGAGGCGATAGCCATCACCGGGAGCCCCCTCCCCCGTCTTCGACGCCTTGCATACGCGATGCGACCCCCCCCCCTCGAGCCCGTATCCCCCCTCGTTTCTGCCCTAAGCCGGCTTGCCGCTCACCCGATAGCAGGATATTCGGAGAGATTATCTGGCGGCGGTGCTGTTCCGGTGGTTGTCAGTCAGACTGGCCCGTCGGCAGCAAAGGATGGGAGCGGATTCTGGCAGCTCATAGCCCAACTTTCCTCTTCGGTCACCCTCCTCGCCGACGGCGGCTCTGAAGCCTCAGTCCGCATCGGCTGCCCGCAGCTGAGTCTGTCTCCCCCTCTCGCTGCTCTCAACGCACCATTGACAACAGCGATGATGTCATTCACGGGATGCTAAAAACACCCGGATCGTCTTAAAGGGACAGAACCATAAAAATGTGTCATTGCCGTGCGCGGAAACATACCTCGACATTTCGGACAACAAAGCCAGGCCTTACTTCACTGACGGGAGGTTCGAAAAGCCTAGAACTACAAAATATGGCAAAGGACACCTGCTAAAATGTAGTATTTGAAAGACCATGAAACTTTCAGGAGAGAGAAAGTACTGGCATGACTCATAAATGGAAACAAGATATTTATTTGGGATTTGTAAATATGAGATTAGAGGTCAGAGATCCCCAAAATGTCCATACTGTTTACATTGCATTATACACACATACATGTGTGTGCGCACGCATATATAGTCACACACACTTCAGTCAAAAAAAAAAAAGTTTAAATAAAATTTAAAAAAAAAAGCCTCACACACTGAGAAACTCCAGTAGTAACCATAGTATTGTTTTTATTTATGCAATTGTAAACTAACCACTGTGACAAGCGAAGAAAAAAAATAATTCCACAACGAAAGCAAAGTTCCAGCCTTTATTTTAGGTGTCGTCAGGCAACCCTTTCTAACGAACAAGCACTAAAACAGATGCTCTCCAGCTGCTCGGACTCTCGCAGCCAACAGGACAGTCGGGTCAAGGCCTAGTTTGGTTTGACTGAAATGGAAGAGTGCTTTTACTGGCTACATTACAGGCTGACGCCAATATCACAGAGTATCTGCCCAAAACTAGTGTCACAGGCTGAGGGATACTTTAACGTTAACCTACGTTGGGGCTGCTATCATGCCCTGAATTTAATACCCGGTAATGCGTGCCGTGTGCGGCACTGCCCATAGACCCTGGAGAGCACTCCGCCGTAACCCTCCCGGGCCGATGTGAGGCGCGAGAGGCTCAGACACTTGAATGTTGAGCTTTCCCCTGCAGGCTAACCTACCTGAGACAGTCCGTTACACAGGAGACTCATGAGCTGGGGGGGGGGGGGGGTATGAAGGACGACACCATTACAGTAACTGGTGGATTGTGATAAGGCCCCCACCTGCAAAGGCAGCGATGCAAAAATGATCTGATAGTCAAGCAAGTCAAACTTCTGTCACAGCGCCCTGGTAGTGCTTGGGTATGGGCAGCTTAAGCTGGTACCTTATTACCTTATGCTCTCAATACAAGCGTGGTCAAGTAACGGCAAGGAAACAACTCAAAGTCAGTGTACATAAAAGGGATTCTGCAGAAGTAAAAAAAAAAAAAAAATACAAAGTAAAGGTAACAGCTGGTACATCAGTGGTTCTTTTAACAAAGAACAGGGCAAACAGACTGCACATGGCGGGGGGGGGGGGGCAAGCTTCCAGGATAGCGATAGGGATACACGTCAGTAGCAACTAAAACGAGAATGACAATCAGAACGCCGCGAATCGCGAGTGTAGCGAATTGTCTAGAAGTGCACCTCTGATTATGAACAGCTAAATGGACTGAATTGTAAACATAAATCCTGCTCCCTCAGAAGGAGGATACAAAACCATAGGACAGAAGACTACTTTATTCCAGTGTCTCCCGACCCGGTTCTCAGGGACCCTCAGGAGGGAGCTGAGAAGGAACAAAAACATGGACTTCCTGGGGGTCCCTGAAGACTGGGTTGGGAAACACTGCTTTATTCTACTTGCTTTGTTAAATTACTTCTTTTGTAAGAAACACACAAACAGGAGTGTTAAAGCCTGTCTTGTATTTAAACTATAAGAAAGGGGAAAAACAAACACACACACACACACACACACACACATACTTTTCTAGGCATTTGTAAACACCCGTCCAGCTCCACTAGGTAAAGATTTGGCATTTTTCAATATCTATGCCTTTCAGTTGTTTGCGATTCTTTATTAATATTATTACTGGAATTCAGAAAAAACTGCCGCTAAAAACCAAAGCAAAAAGATTAATTAGTGCCAATGGTGTCGAATGTGTGACCTAGACACACACCCACATATACTCTGCATACATTTACCAAGCCCACTCCAAAATGTTTAACACTTAAATGTAAGCTGCCTCGTGCATCCTCTCACCAGTCACTCAAGGAACGACCACAAACGAGCAGCGCGAACAAACACACACACACAACGTTCTGTCTCATGAACACCAGACAAAACACCCTGGATTTGGTCACCCACTCATGCACTGACAGCTTCCACACGATTCACTAACACTAATGCACACGCGCACGCACGCACACACAAAGTCACGAGTGCCTCGCATAGCAAAATAAAATAGTCATCATAATAAAGACAACGAACGATGACTGAACGAGAAAACGAGGTCAGCATTTGAAGGGAAGGATGACATCGTTTCTGGATTCCACCATCCGAAAGTAGGAAAAAAAAAAAAAAATTCTGTAAAACATCAGAGCAGTGTATGTATGTCTGTGTGAGATACAATCTGCCTGAATTTGCAGGGATTTACAGATTGTATATGGTCGTCCAATCACGTGTGGCGACTAGCACATCCACCTCTCTGAGCTTCGGTCTGTGTGTGCGTGTGTGTGCATATATGGTTTCAATCCAGCTTCAGTTTAGGTCTTAGGCTGAGATTCAGCATCTCAGATCACCTAGTTCTCCTTCTGGTCAAGTCTTGCAGTTTAGTCTTCATTTAAGAGAAAGGCCTCACATAGGTGCCTCACAGTCTACATCTTGGTTTTTTTTTTTTTTTTTGATTAGGTTTTTTGGTGGAATACATCTAGGCGTGTGAACGCATGTCTGCACAAGTACCGCCCTGTGTGTCTCTTCCTGCAATTTACATTGCACGCCACAATGATGGTTTTGGATGAGAAAAGAAAAAAAAAAATGCACGCGTGCCTCTCAGATGGAATCGGCCCCACCCCCAAGAAGGTCGCCGGGCAACAGTGCAGCCGGGCTGTCCATCTGGTGCCTGTCCTCCATCTGCGGTGCCCCCCAGAGGCTGCTGCCCCCCGGGTAGCCTGGGGTCATGCCTCCCCAGAGCCCAGCCCTGCCTGGTTCCATGGCCTCCACACCAACCCCAACCCCTGCCCCACCAATAGCGCCCCCGTTACTGCTCCACTGGGTGAAGATGCCCATCCCGGGACCTTGGGCAGAAGGGGCGTCCGGTGAGCTGCCTGTATCGTCCAAACCCTGCCAGCCGGCGGTGGGAGGCCCAGCACCGCCGCCATTGCCGTTGCCTCCGGCCGCTCGCTCGCTTCCTGGGGGGCTCCCTCTGCCACCGGCCCCCGACGTGCCAGTGCCCATCGGGCCTTGGCCCACACCGGATCCAGCCCCGCTTCCGCTCCCGCTCCCCCCCCCCTGGGAATGTGCAAAATACCGACTGACTTCTTCCTCACTAACAAATTCTGCCAGGATTGTGGTGTTGCCCAGGACACACCTGAGGAACAAGGAGGGGGGGGGGGTTACATCGGTCAGGAAAAATGTTTTACATGTTTCTTACACTACATGGTTGCAGCTCTAATGTAATTCAGGTGGGAATAAAGTAATGTAGTAATGTAACCACCTGTTCCATCATTGCGACTTTTTCAGTTATGAGCAAACTCTACTGCCAAACCATATCAAATGTTTTTTGTAGCCGACCATCATAAGCTACTAGTTACATGCATTTAAAACTCCTGATATTTACAGTGAGACATTTTACACTAAGCATTTACACAAATATAATGCATCACTTCCATTCAAATATGAATACAGCAACATCATACTGTTTTTAATGTAACGTTTTCTCATTGTCTGCATGCACTTTGAGATTTTCTTTGTAAAATGTAAAGAGCACTATAAATTAAACAATTATTATTATCCTTTAAGTAAAAAGTTATGACTAGAGCACAATGTCACATCACCACGTACTTACATTGCATGCGCTATTTAATCGCATCACCAGGGCTTTAGATGAGGAATGAAACATTTGATAAGATTAGAATTCTGTATTTGTCCACAATATCTCCTCTTTTAAAAGATGCTGTAGCTGCTGAGTTGTCCCTTTCTTCACCGCCACTTCAGTGCATATCACTTCCATGACACCAAAACAGTAGTATGTGGCATGCTCCGGTAACCGAATTTAATAAACACAACGATATGCTGAATTTATAGATTACCAACTTGTGGGCATCACAATATGCATATCAATTTGGCGCACTACTAATCTACTTACCAAGTTGTGGGCATAAGTAAATGTCCACAAAGTACAGAAGAGCTGGCGTCCAGTCAAATGTTTCGCCCGTCCTCTAAAGCCCTGGTGATTATTGCGCATGCGACAAATAATCGCAAGTACATGGTGATGTGATATCGTGCAGCTCGAGTTATAATCCCGTATCATAACATTGGATTAAAGCCAGCACAGAGCCATTGTTCCCCATCAAGCATCTCCTGACATAAACACTGCCCTCATTATGAAAGCAGTCAGTTTCACACAATGACAAAGAGCACCCTGCCTGGCTATTGTCAGGGCAGAAAACGGTGAGCATTTGTTTCACTCTGAAACGCTAGAATTTGACTTAGAAAGCACTTTCCTTTTTAAGAAAGCACCAATTGTGAAGGACTGCTGACAAACGATGCTAACTTTGCTTGCCGTCCAATGACAGACCTGAAAGACAAACTGCAGGCTGCGGGAAGGGACGTAACGATACGCGAACAGCACGGCGGCAGCCCGGTGGGACGAGAGAGCCGTTCTTACATGTGCAGTGCACTCTGGGCCTTGGCTGCTTCCTGTCTGCTGCTGTAGCAAATCAGAGCGCTGCCCTGGGTCAGTCCGAGGTGAAAGGTCAGCAGGGGGCCATGCTGCATACAGATTGTACGGAGAGTGGAGCCGTCGATCTGCGAGAAGACGGAGGGCGAGATGGTCAGCCCCTCCACCTTCAGAGTGTACGCACGCTTTGCACCCTCCTCCCACTGGATAATTTCCCACTATATCATCAAATGTGACACAGGCAAATGGCGGGGTTCGATGCAGAGCTACAGATCCAAGATGACGCTGCACTTTCCGTCTCATTTCCTAGCTGCTAGTTGCCCAGCCTGAATGCTGTAATGCCAATACCTCCGTGTTTATCAATATGGGGTAGAAAGACCTAAAAGACTCCCACAGCCACTGAAGCCCATCCTATGAATTTCTCTACCTGGGGGGTGAGGTTGCTCAGCACCAGCCAGCAGCTGCCTCTCGAGGCCCCAGCATCACTCCACGCAGAGCCTGTTGGGGGGGGGGGGAGAGGAGCGGCAGATATCAGACATCAATATGCTAAGTGGGGTCTACCAGGGTGTGAGTTTTGCTGACACAAAAATGTTCTGAATGGAAAATGACAGTTTCAGAGAGAAAGCCAATCAGACATGCAGAGGAGGTGGATCCAAGCAAGTAGAAGAGGTGGGGCCAACCAATCGGCACTCTTCAATCTGATGGGCTCTCTCTCCGAACCAAACATTTTTGTGTAAGTAAAACTCCCACGAGCTACCCGGACCCCCTGCTCCGGCGAGACCGCGGTGTGACTCTTACCTTGGTTGTATCTCATCTCCTGGGCACCCCAGCCCCTAGCAGGCCTGGGAGCCGCACCTGTCCACGGGGACTGAGGCTTTTGGGCCGTCAGGCCAGGAGGGGGGCGGGGCAGCGGGGAGCTCTTGGGGCCAGACTTCCACAGCTTGTTGGGGCCGATGGGGTCCGGGGGCCAGCTGGGCTTGTACTCTGTGTACTTTGCTGGAATGGAGGGGGGGGGGAAGAGAAAGAGAAGGAACTGAAATGAAGGCAAGCAGAGGCGTGCAGACAGGGCAGGGCAGAGCAATGTGGCACAGAGATGCTACCTGAGCTGTGTGCATTGCTGACAGGGCTGTCTGGGCCACTGTAGGGCCAGGCCCCGGCGGAAGGCAGCAAGGTACCAAGGGAGGGGTTGGTCCCTAAATCAGACACAGGGGGAATAGATGCAAGGTCTCTCCCAATCCTGAGTAAAAGTAGCAGCCTCTCAAGCTTAGGAGAATAGATCGTTTTACAGTTTAAGACTTAAGTATGGTGCGAGTGAACCCTGGTTGAGTGACCAGTACCTGTGTGGTCTCTCAGTAACTGGTGCTCGGGGTCGCTGAGGTTGGAGGCCCCCGAGGAGCCCAGCACGCTGCCAGGAGTCACATAGGGGTCCGATTCGGGGTCGGCGCTTTGGATTCCCTTCCAGGGCACGCCAGGCTGGAACTCTGACCACAGCAGAACAGCGAGTCAGTCACCCGGCACACAGCCGCTGATCCGCATGGCTGGCAGGATGCCAGGCCCCACCCACTGGGTACAGGGCAGCTGCTTACCTGGCGGCCAGCTCGAGCTGCCCGACTTGGAGCTCATTTTGTTTCCCGGAGTGCGATGCCAGTTGTCAGAGCCACCCTGAGGGGGCACCCCAAAGCCTTCACCCCCCAGCATATCATACTGGTAATAAGGAGATCCTCCCCGCAGTTTAACTGGAGCTGAAATAGGGCCTGTGGTGGGTCAGTTATGAAGTATGAAAAAAGAGAAAGGAAGACATTAAACAAGTAAATCAATAGACATGGTTTTAATAAGGCTTACATAACTGATTTTAAAAATATCAATCTAAATGAAATTAGGTTCTTTAACCTGTACGTCATTCATTGCCATCCTCAGCATCTGCTGTAGGACAGGGACTCATGCACACTCATGAGCCAATAACAGCTCTTGACTCTAAGCTGTGGTGCTACAAGAATGGATCCGATTGGACGAGCTGCACAAGCAAAATCTATGGAAGGCTTCGATCACCTTAGCACTTGCTGCTAAATCCTTTATAATAGCTGACTAAGGGGGGACGGGTTGTTTCTCACCGTTCTTGTGCAGAGTCGGGTCAGGGGATGGGGGTGCCGGTGAGTGTCCCTCCATCATCCACTTAAAACGAGAGTGCTGTCCTCCGGCCTCCTTCACACTCCCAGGGCTGCTCACCATGGAGCCTAACTCCAGCCCCGGCAGGTTCGGACCGGGGGAAAACCCTGCTGCAGTGAAGGAATCTGTGAGAAGGCATCCAGGAGCCATTAGGAAGGCGTCCCCTGTAAGAGCTGGCAAGAGACTCACCCGAATATCCAGCCTGTGCTTTGGCGTGCAGGTCGACCAGTGAGCTCACCATCCCAGGGGGGCCCGGCGGCTCACCCAGGGGCTGCTTGGGAGCGCCGCCCCCCAGGTGGGACGGGGATAGCTTGGAGCCGGCCCCAGACCCCGGGCCCTGCTGCTGCCGCTGTTGCTGGAGGATAGCCATGACCCGGGCCAGCTGGGGTGGGGGGCAAAATGGAGGGGGGGTGCAAATTAACTAATGGCACTCAGGCAC
>JAODLC010000049.1:2094689-2105429 GCA_026781145.1 Hippopotamyrus pictus
CCCTGCTCCCGGCCGCCAGGCCTCGTGGCGGGTGGCTGCTGCTGCTGCTGCTGGGCGGTGGGCTGGCCCTGCGGCTGGGGGCCGGTGGTGGCAGCGCCGTTCTGGTCCCACAGGTTGACGCTCTTGCCGCTGTAGCGGCTGGGGTCGCCCCAGGCCGCCGTGCCGTCGTCGATTTCCATGCGCCGGCTGACACTCTGCGGCGACGGCTCCTCCCAGCCGCTGGGCTCGGGGCGCTCGCCTGGGCCACCCGCCAGCGCCGGCATGGGTCCCGAAGTCCAGCCAGAACTTTGGTTCTGGCTTTGGGAAGAAGGCCCCCCTGGCCGGCTCCAGCTGCCATGCGTGGCCCCCGCATCCAGAAGCGCCACCTGCTGGGGCTGCGATTGTTGGTGCTGCACAGGGCCCTTGGGCACCGCCGTGGCTTGGCCGCCTGGCGTCTGCTTGCCCCCCCACCCTTGGTGAGATTTGTCTCCGCTCCCCCACCCCCTCCTCGACCCCCCCTCATCCCAGCTGCCCCAGGAGCCCACTTCAGGATCACTCCCAGCTCCACTCTTACCCTCCCCCCAGACACCCCGTTCCGATTTCAGCTCCCGTTTTGCCCAATCGTTGCCACCCCTTTGTCCCCAGCCCCCCTCCCTCCCTGGATCCTTCCACCCCCCTGTGCCTTTTTCCTCCGCCCCACCCCCCCAACTGCTCCCCCCCTGACCTGCCACAGTACCCTGTTGCCCGAAGGCGCCCCACTCCCCAGATTCGCCACCCCTGTGCTCCCTCCACTCCGGGCCATCATCACCCCAGCCTTTCCCCTGGCCCTCTCCAGGACTAACCCCTCCCCAGCCGCTCACACCCTTCCCTGGACCACCAATGCTGCCCCCAGTGGCCTGGGGGACCACGGGGTTTCGCACTCCCGAACCAGACATAGGGACACCGCGAGGCCCACCCCCTCCATCCCATCCATCTCTTGCGGGGGCATCGCCAGGGCTCTGGCTCGCTGCCAGCGGATCAGTAGTCGTTGAGACGGCAGCGGCGGAATAGGGGGCGGGGTTCACTGTGCCACTGCCCTTGTCACACCCCTCCTCCAAGTCCCAGGCCACATTCTGCCGGATCTGGGTCTGCCCCCAGCCCACATTGGAAAGCACCCGTGGGTCCAGGTCCGTCCGCCGGAGTAGGTTCTGCAAGGCCACTTCAGGGTTGGGTGGTGGGTGGGAGGAGCGGTGGTGCCCATGGCCACCGCTGGCCCTGGAGCGACCCCCGCTGGAGGTTGATGCCCCACTAGCTGCTCCCTTTCCTTGGCCCCCCCACTCCTCTCCCTCTCCGGCCCCGCCCTCACTGGCACCCGTCTGATTGTCCCAAGCTCTTGTTGCGGTTGTGGGAGTGACGGAGGCGGAGGTGTTTCCGACACTGCCCCTACTGCTGCTGTTGCTGCTGCCTCCACCACCCTCGCTGCCGCCCCCAGTCAAACCACTGGCGTCCTCTGGAGACGCCCCCCTACCTGGATTACCCCACTCCCCAACTGAAAGCTCCTCCCCTGTCGCTCCTTCCCATACTCCCTGAGATTCCCCGAGGGTCCTACAGCCACCCTCGTTTCCCGATGGCCAGCCCTGGGCCCCCGACGCTACTGCGACTCCCTTCTCCTCATGCCCCCAAGGGGTCCCTCCTTCCCCCCCGGGACCCGCGGCACCTTCTGCCCCACCATCCCACGCCTCGACCCGTGAGGCACCTGTTTTAGAGTTCGCAGGGAAAGACTGGACCCTCCACGAGGAGGAGGAGGAGGAAGAGGATGACGATGAAGATGCAGAGGGCTCTTCCCCGACCGCGACTCCACTGTCCACGTCCCCTGCCGTTTTTGGTCCTACTCTTGGCTCCGAAGCTGCACCCCCCCACTCCCCGCGGAGGGGATCTCTGTCCCTGTTTTGCACATCACGTGGGTGGCTGGCCGGATTGGCGGGGGCGGGGCTGGCAGACGGGGAAGGGGGAGGCTGGAGGGAGGCCTGACTGCCCTCCGCCGCAGGCGCCCCCTCTGTGCCCGCCGTGTCTTCGGGCACCAAAGCAGGCCAGGCAGATGGGTTGGCACTGGGGTTGAAGTTGGCACCGGGAATCCCACCACTGGCCCCGAGCGCACCCTCCGAGGACCCAGGGAAAGGAGTGGCTTTGGATTTGGGGGGTGCCGACCCCCATGCGACACCCCCGGGCTGCGTACATTCGTTGGGTGAACAGGAAGTGGAGGACGGAGGGGAGGAGCTACCCGTGGCACCAGCCTTCCCGGCCCCCACACTCACACCCGCTCCCTTCTGCTGCTGGGGGTGTCTGTCACTCCATGAGGCACCACCGGTCTCCGCCCCACCCGCACCCATGCTGTCCCCACCGGCCCCGCCCACAATGCTGGGCCACTCCTCCAGGTCAGACCCGTCAACAATCACCTTCTCCCAGCCCTGAGACGGGGGCTGGCTTCCCGAGCTCACCCCCCAAGTGGAATTTGCATAATTCGTAGTAGAAGAAGCAGCGACTGATGAGGAGGAGGAGGAGGAGGAGGAAGAAGAGTGGGGTGGTGAAGGAACTGCTGGACCCAGAGATCCAAGACTGGGATCTAGAAGGAGAGAAAAAAAAAAAAAGGAAAAACATTAGCACTGGTGTGAGATCTGTTGGTTAGCTAGCCCACAAGTTAAGGCACCCCAGATCAGATTGTTTTTGTTCACTTACATTTAGCCCAGACCACCTTAAATTCAACAAGTTATCTTGCTAACCCAAAAATCCAGCTTCATGATAGAGGTCCCAGGTTATCAGCAGCCAGCTTCCCTTTCTTTAGCGAAGCTAAAGCCGGTAGCTGATGTGTCTTACCAGTAGGAACACCCGACCCCCTGCCTACCTGTGGCTCCAGCAGCCGTTGCATTTGGGCCGTCTCCCTGTGAGGGGGGGGAGCTGGCTCCATTGCCGTTGCCCCCCCCCAGCAGCATGCAGGACAGCGGCGGCTGGCCCCGCTTCAGTAGCACTTTGTGGTCCTGCTGGCAGCGGAATCGGGGGGGCACTTCTCGGGACATGTAGCGCTGGGGGGGCTGGGCGCCGGAAGGAGGCTGCCCGTTGGCCACCGCTGCCCGCTTGGCATTGTTGCCACCCTGGGCGAGGCCACCGGCGGGAGCGGCGGCCTGGGAGGGGGATGGTGAGGGAGGGGGGCCAGGGTTGGGGGACACAGAGCTGGGGGTGGCCAGACACTGAGGGGACGTTGGCTTGGTCAATTCTGGCACTGCATGGCGAGAGAACAAGGAGTGACATAAAGCACAGAGAACAAAACAGCGACATTAACCAGGCTGTCCTACATTATACTACTGAACATGTGACTGTAGAAATCGGGGCCCGGTCAAGGGGTCAGTCTAACTGGTTTCATCCACTTCACACTGGTTATTTCACAGATTCCTATTGGATTAATTCAGCCCCTGATTGGCAGTCCAAGGTAAACCCCGCCCACTGCAGGACCCAAACCCTCAGTATTACACTCAAAAATTAATCCAAAAACACACACTCAAATCAAATTTACCGCTAAGTTTGACATACAACCAGAAAGGCATTGCAGCTTCAAATGAAATACGGAACAAACTCCAAATAAAGAGGGGAACAGACATCAGCCGACCCACGGCAACCTGATGCCACAAATGCAGGTGCATGCAAAAAAATTAACGCTGTCCCTAAAAGATCACTGTGGACATTGTGTTTAACTTCGCATTAGCTTTCTAATTTTCCTCCATGGCATTGAATGAACGACGCACACAGCCTTCGGTAGGATAGACAGCCAAAGCCAAATGCAGGTCATGTGAGCACAGCACACAGATGAATGAAACAGCAAGATGGGCAAAAAAAAAAAAAAAAAAGGCTCACCTTTGTTTTTTTGTTCTGCAACCTGAAATGGGTCAGAGAAAAGGGCCATAAATAAAAATATAAAAGACTCCAGCCTTAAATTGACCACAGTTCAGCACACGGCTCCATGACTTCGAGTGGGTTTGACAATCACACGGAGCCAAGCAAAAACTGCACAAGCAAAAGGCCTGTTTTTTAAAAAATGCATTTCCTCTATTGGAGACGAAAAGCAAAGCGACACATAGATGCCTGGTGTGAGGGGGACACCGTGTTCATTTCCCACGTCCTCCTGACCACATGTGATCGTTGTCTAACCACAAACGCAAAAGATACCAAGCACCACAGCCCCTAGCTGGGCACCCTCCGCTGCAGAAAAGCTGAAAATACCTTCTGGGATGCTTCCCTTTTACGTTTTTCTTCTTTCTTCCTTTTCTTGTCTTCCATGAACTGCTGTTCCCTTTCCTGAAGCTCCTCTCTACAATCAGGAGACACAGAAAATGTAGTGAGTGAATCACTAGCGCAATTTTTTTTTTTAAAGATTTCACTTTCGATTTCATTTCAAAGTTTCTGCAGGTACTATAGTGCCACAACAACAACAACAACAACAAAAACGTGTAGCACTTTATTTAAAAAATTAGATCGTGGACGGTTAAAACAACCAACAAAACCAATCCAGGCCAGCTATCTCAACGTGGGGACAAGAAAATCGCCTCTGACACTGACGTGACTTCAGTAAGCACCAAGCAGAGCTAATCTGATTGTAATTAAGTTATTAACTGTCCGGTCTGAATGATCCTGAACAAGAGGCAGCAGGGACAGCAGTGCAGGCAGGCGGCTGCGACAGATACGGCTATCGAGCCCTACGTAGTGTCACCTTCCAGGTGTCAAGTTAGCCAGCGTGCCCACAAGGATTGCTGCTGTACCCACAACGTCGCCCGGGCGGGGGCGGGGGGCGCAACTAGTATAAAGTAAACTAGTCAGGTCGCGCCGTTGACAAGTTAGTCCCAACTCGGATTAGTCATCTGCAGTAAAGCCAGCCGCCCCGACCCTCGGTGACGGACGGGACACGTCCGCTAACAACAAGAGTTCACTGACATGCAACCACGGATTTAAGTGCTGCCTTCCACCTCCCCATAACCTTCATATTTATCGCTACCAGTTCTAACAGCGATACGTACATGTTACTAATTAAACGTTATTTAACTAGCATGGGGCGGGGGTATCTCGGCCCGCTGTGCGACTAGGCCTAGGAGCAGCCTCGGTCTCGAGTAGTGGCCCGAGGACGAGGGCCTGCGCAGATCGACGCCCGTGGCTTTCGCCACCCCCACCACAGCGGCGGGACAGAATCCGCGCCCAAGAAAACAGTTTTTGTATGTTGGGCACGAAAGCGCCTCCGATGCCCTCGGGGTAAAGACGGGCTCCGTATAAAGCGCTGCTTTCTTGACGGAAAGCACGGTCTGGGCGCTGGGTCTCCGCTGCTATCGGAGCGGCTAGCTATGCTAACGTAGCCGCTCGGCCGACAGAAAAGTATAGCTAAACACGACATCGCAACCAGTATCTCAGCTTATACCTTTTCTGCACGCACATATAAATACACAAGAAATGAAGGGCAGTGCGTAACGTAACGCTGGAAAACGGGGAAAAAACGACGCTGCCCGCAGCCTGACGGACGGCTGGGCTCGGCTCTCCCCTGAGAATGAGCTTCTAGCCGTATTATCCGCTTCACTTTCGTTTCGCCCGAACAACTCCGACATTTTAACATAAAATGTGTGCAGAACGATGACGGCCGGGGACCAGGGCTGCTACTGCCGCCCGCCCCGCTGGCTGGCTGCTCACCTCAGGAATTACATGTGAAATAAAGTGCTTCTGTGCGGATTCCTGCTTTCGGAGGCATCCGAAGCTGGATGGGACGCGCTGCGACAGTGCCCTTCGGCTAAACCACAGTCAGGAGACACCCTCCGAAGGCATTTAGTGTCTCGGCGGGCTCTTGCAGAGTAAACACTCACGATCTGCTGCTTTTCTAAGGCGCTCGAAAGTCAGTTAGTTGACGGTCGGCCATTTTACCTCTCTCTCTCTCTCGCTCGCTCGCTCGCGCGCGCACACGCACGCACGCACGCGCACGGTGTATAAAACGCAATATTTCCCCCTATGATTATGAATGTCAGCATACAGTATTAGTTTTCCAAATGCTGTTTACTCGAAAGCATATAATTCGACAATATGTAATTATCTGCCATAGTCTAGGAACTATTGAAATTGACGCTAAGTTTATATTATATTCAGTGTGGCTTTCAAGCTACACGTATGGTTAAACTAGTGTTTTGATAATCCATATACTATGAAACATGCACATGGAATTTAAATTTACGGGTGTGATAGTAAACTGCTAATAGTGTGGCCACGTACAATGATTTTCTGATTGCTAAAGATAATACAATTTTGATATTTTCTTTATAGGTGATTCATATTTAAATAGAAATAGCCACACTGGCGATTTAATCCTCATAGGTTCTTGCATCTGTGCTCCAAAGAATACTTTATTTTGAAATATTTTATGGTAAAATGTATTATCTTAATTTCCTGATATTTGAAATAAATTTACCTAAAGGACGATCTTAAAAATGTACGCAAAACATGGATCTCTAATATACCATACAGATTTGTTCATATATAACAAATTAGTCTAAGGAAAATTTAGAAATATATACTGCCACATTATTATGAAACCAACAATTTTGGTGGGGAATTAAGTAAATGTGTATGTTCTTTAGCATTCTGTGACACGCATAAGTAAAATCAAGAATGATTCATTTTGAATTTTATTTATTACAATTCCTCAGCAAGGCACATTTAAGGGGATTTTCATTTCGTAATGAAAGAAGATTCTAAGTATTACTCTTGTCGACAAGGTAAGAGTTTACAGTTGTTTTGTAATCCCATTACCGTTTAACCAGTACACCTTAAGCCATTAACTTTTTTCCGTAGGCCTAAGTGTGATACTTTAAACGATCAGCTGAGAAATAAATAAAACCGAGTGTAAAAATGGTGGTTTCACTACAGTATTACACACAAAAATGATAACTGTGCATCAACACCCTTGCTAAATATTAACAAGTGTCTCAGAGCAGTGAAATCTGCAAGCTGCGTTGGATTCTGCACCCCCACCGACCCCCTCCATGATCGGAACCCTGTTTTGTAATATTAAAAGCAGCGACACTCTGAAGGGATATCGATGCCCTACAGTCTGCTTCGTTCAACCCAAACTACTGCCCTCTGCTGGCTATAAATGGTATTGCGTATGGCAACCAGAAGATCCTCAGTGCAGTTCCACGTTCTGGGCTGGAGAGTATAGTGTAACATGGGCAGGCTTTCCAACTGAAACTCTTCTTTCTGACACACCTCCTCCATCAGTTTTTCCTCACTTTGCCCGGACAAAAATTTCCTGTCAAAAACGGAGAAATGTAGGAGTGAGTATTTAAGTCATATAGATGAGCACAGGACATGTCTGTGACTGACGGCATGGACACGCACTTGAACCTCCTGGCCTTTTTGTCCTTGGGCTTGATGTGGATGACGATGGGATAGATGCCCTGTCTCAGAAGGGCTTCCACGCTTCCCACACCGAGCTCCAACAAACAGTGCTTGTCCTGAAGAATGGGATGATGGATATGTTTAGTAGTCCAAGGTAAAACACAGAACGGAAGACACATGGAGAGCATCACACCTGATGTATGACATCCTGTATGGATTCCAGTCTGATGCCCTGTGATTGGTCATTCGGCACATCAAGCAGGAAGACGTTTTTATCCCTCCGCTCCGCTGGGCCTATGGGTTCTGCTGGTCACAGAGTGACAACAGGAAGTGCAAGGGTAAAAGGTCAACCTGGGAGGAAGTGGAAAGGTGAAAGGGCACTCCGACTTCAGGGGCAGGACTGCCATGCGCTTATACCTGGGGGGCAGGTGTTGAAGTCCAGCCCGGATTCCGCAGGCTGCAGCAGCCTCTCGATGAGTCTGTGCGACAGAATCGACGGGGAGAAGATGACAGGCCTGCGGGACGAAACGTGTACCGGCTGTACCAGGCTGTAGGGAATCAGGTTCTCTTCCTGACCTGTGGAGACACAGTTAAAAGGGCGTCTTTTCCCTGTTTTTGCTACAATAAGCCTAAAAGCATGGAGATATAAATCTGATTTCAGATATGACTGAAGATGGAGCAGGTTACAATCAAAGGAGATGTCAGAAGCTGCTGCATGCATCATAGAATGACGAGTAGTAAGGCACTGGACCGAGAAGTAGTTGTTTTAAGTCTGATGGAGCACATGTGTATCTTTAATCTTGTTACTTAATTAAGTTGTTTCAGTAGCTATTTTATCCACTATTAGAATAGAAGCCACATACTTCAATCTGTGTAGAAATAAGGTGTTAGGAGTCAGGTGTTAGTCAGTGCATTGGTCCTTACGCTGGTTGAGAGTGTAGACCAGCTGGGGATCCACGCTTTTGTCATGGCTACACCTGCCTGCGACCTTCACCAGGCGCATGCGCTCGGAGTCCTTCTTGCACAGCTGCTGCGGGAGGGGGGGGGGTCATTGTGGGGTTAGGGGGGCAGAGTAGGGATGTAAAATTGGTGCATGTGTGTGAGGGGGACAAGAGAGGGGCAATGCTGTCTTCCATTTACCTCAGAGGTTGGAATTTGGAGCTGGGAATGACATCATACCTGACTTAACCGCGTTCCAGTACATCATGTCAGAAAGTCATTTAGCAATACCAGTCCTAGCCAGGTTCATTGTTAGCTATTGTTAGCAATACAAGCTGATAATGCATTTCGCAGTATTTTGCACATACACACAAAGTAGTAACATGTTCATAGATTGGTGGTATTGTGTGTATGGGCGTTTTAATGACACACAAATAAAATGTAAGTGCTAATAAACAACATATGACTACAGCTTTGACATGATGTGGATGTTCCTTTGACTTCAGGATTCTGACTTCAGGGGACGTTCCATTTGAAATCTCTGACTGGGAAATCAGAAAATCTGACTTCCCAGTTCATATGGAAGGCAGCATAAGTTCTCACCTTCATCTTGCAGTCCCTCAGCTTCAGGCCCAGGGTGCGGAATCTTACCAGTAACTGCTGCTGGGCCCTGGAGGCGCGGTGAGTGCGAGAGAGAAGGGCAGTAAGACACACAGCGGAGAAGACTGCAGATCACAAGTCATTACATCCTCACACTCAGTTTATTAAAGGCCCAAAATAAAAGCATAATTACCTTAACTGGCACATGCACTTAGATTTATAAGCAGTTTGCGCTCAGTTTTATATAAGATTGAAATTTGAACTTTTACTCTGACGAAAGAGGTTGTGGGTAACATACAACAATCCAGTAAATAAAATGCATCATGTGGCAATACAGTGACTAACAATTTAACCCTTTTATGTAAGTATACTGGGTCCTCATTCACCTGAGGGTCATGTTACGGAAATGTACATGCGTTTCAATTTCATGTATATTAAAATTTTTCCATCTAATTGAAAAATAAAAAGTAAATAAAAGTGCAGTTTTTGTCATTTTTGACTCGCGCCACGTAGTTTTCAAAATAAAAACCTGATGGTATGGTAAGCATTTAATAAGAACATCAAGGTTTTCACTGAAGCCGTGGTCTTATAAGAAGACCCATCTTGGGTCATGGCCAGCGCCCCCTGCTGCCCTCTCGTGTATTACGCTCCATCAGCAGTGGGAGCCTCGGTTCTGGTACCTGTTATAGTTGGGCAGGGATGCCTCTTGCTGCGGCTCACCCGTCTCCCTGTCCACCCGCCTGCAGCGCCACTGGTACCTGCCATCATACCAGGTGTCTGTCACCAGCAGGATGTCATCACAGCGAGTCTGTGGGCCAGATCGGGCACTGGCGTCCAGGTCCAGGTTGACCCTCACGTAGAAGGAGTCAGCGCCCATGAAGGAGGGCGAGGCCATCTGGGCAAGCAGCCGGGAGTATGCTGGGGTGGGGAGGGGCAAAGCATTATATTCAGTTCCTCTCCAACATGCCGGTTGGCTTCAATTCATCCATCAGTCTGAGATCTTTATCTCAGGGGGCTTCAGGAACATGTGATCTTACCTTTGCTGTTGACCTGGTGCTTGAGGGCGGAGGGCTCCGTCCAGGCCTGCAGGGAGTAGTGCGCCACCTCACTGGTGCAGCGCCCCAGCGGCACGCTCTCTCCTCCTGGCACGGCAGGTGCCAGCTGCCACAACAGACCATGAGGTCAGGGTGAGACTGGCCTTGTGGGGTTGCCCGGGTAACGGCGTGCCCCACCCGCTTACCTCCAGCAGCTCGCTGCCCTCTCGCAGTCCACTCAGCTCTGCCTGTGACCCCCCCCTCACACTCTGCACGAATATCCCTGTGTGATTGCCCCCGATGATCGTGATGTCGTCGGCCAAGCTGGTGTTCCGTTTGTGTGTGGCGGGGAAAAGGGAGGGACGGGGAGGATCCGGCCTGAGAGGAGAGAGAGAGAGAGTGAGAGAGAGAGAAGGATGAGTGTAGGAGGTGTAGTGGAAGGGGAAGAGGAAGATCAAAAAAGGCAGTGAGCTCCAAAGCCTGATGACAGTAGTAAAGGATCAGCTGAGGACTGCGCGTGATACACATCCCGGGGGGAGCGGCTCAGCTCACCTAGACGGGCTGGTCACGGGCTGCGGCGAGGGCGGGGGGCTGATCAGGTCGCAGGGGAAGGGGTGAGAGTTCAGGGAGCTGAAGGAATCTGACAAACAGAGCTCACTTTGCCCCCCTGCTGCAGGACATGAAGCGACGACAATCAGGCAAGGAGGACGCGTCTATGTGTGTGTGTGTGTGTGTGCGAGCGGGTTTACCTATCCTTATGGGGACACAATGTCCCCATAACGTGATAAATATC
>JAODLC010000049.1:2128078-2143183 GCA_026781145.1 Hippopotamyrus pictus
TAGGGGGGGGGGGGGGGGGGTCACACTGCATGACAGTGCTTTGGGGCCTGGCCATCCTCAATAAGGGGCCCTCTGTCTCCACTTCCAGCTGGAGGTAGTTATCAACTGGCTGGGCATCTACCGTGAATCCTACTAGATATCAACTATGTGAACTTTTATGATGAATCCTACTAGTTATGTACTGGGTGGACTCCTACCATGAGTCCTACTAGTCATCACCTGAATGAACTTCTGTGGTGAGTCCTACTAGTTATGAACTGGGTCCTTTCTGCATGTTCTGTCTAGTCACAAGCTCCTTCCTCTAAATACTGTGATGTTTGCTCTTTCTCTGGTAGCATTTTTTGCTGCATGGGAGAAGAGCGGAAAACCACAATTTACCATAAAATTTCAAACATGCAATTGTATGACAATCAAACTGGAGTATACAAGGTCAGCTGTAATGGCAAGTTATAGTCTTATATTAGCGGAACTTAAAGCCATTGTCTTCAACTTCTCATCCTGATTGGTTGACATTTATTGTTAGGCCTATTGAAACTATGGAGGCCCCATGATGACACACAGTTGGCTCATGATCATGATGTCGGACCAAGGGGAGTGGTGATTGGTCGAGGACAGACAGATTGAGCTGGCCCATTGGTCCTTTAGCCCTGCGCAGTGAACAAGATCATCTGGCTGCTGGATTGACCCAGGCCAATGAAGACTAATGTAGTACTGTAGCCTAAATGAATGCATCATGCCGTCTTTCCTGATCGGTCATTAATGGGTCTACCCCCTGTGCCAGAGGCGGAAATGTTTCTGCCCTCCATCTGTCTGGCTCCTCCGTGGTTCAGGTCACCTCTGCACAGATACCTCACCTGCAACACTCATTCTGCTTTATAGACTAGGATGTGTACATGGGAGGAGGGGGCGGGGCTACTGCAGCACTGGCCCCAGTTGAAAGCTGATTGGCCCCCAGAGTTCCCCTTCCCTGTCAATCACCGATTTAAAACATATCATTGGCTATTGATAAGGCTGGCCCCTCTTCTGCCCCTACCTTAAAAAAATTCCTGACCAGGTCTGAAGCCCCAGCATTTTAACCCAGTAAAGTAAAAGACTGATTTAGATTAAAGGGACTCATAGTATACAATACTCATCTGTTACTGACACAATGAGATATCGGTTTTTGAGTTAATCCTTTTCTTGAAGTATATTAAATAGCGATGGATTAACTTGTCTTCAGCCCTAGGCTGACATCAGACTGGACACAAAGGTGTTTGGCGATTTAAATAAGTCTTCCATTCTTCCAGCGCCCCTGGTACTTTGTAGCCAGAGAGCACCTAGCATTTTTGTTTCAACTAACCAGTTGAGTATAGTCACAGAATACTCTGGCTGGCCGAAACTAAATCCTGGTCCGGACTTGCACTTTCCGAACCTGAACTTTGCACCTCTGCCAGTGAAATCTAGATCCCAAAAAGGTAAGTGAGGTGTGACCTTCTCAAACGTCGTACGTCCTGAAATCTCTTTTTACTGACTGTCCTCTGTTTTGTTTTCACAGGGACCCAATTGGAAAGAAGAGGTTAGGTAAGTTTTATTACTCTTAAACTAGTAATGATTCAGGGTAAGTTCCAAGTGACCTTTGGCGTGTTACATTTCTGTATACATGCCTAGTATTCTTGGGAATTTTGAAATATTTAACATTTATAAAATACTTGTAAGTTACAAGGTCCCTTTGTCCTTACAGGCCAAGTGAAATTTCCCAAGTTAAACCAGGCAGTGGCATCCATCACGGCTGAAAAGCTGAGATTGCATGCTGCCATGAAAGTTAGAGCTCCCTCTAGTGACGGGTCTTCTCACCCACTGCTGTAATTCATGTCTACAAACGTACGGATGCTTTTAGGGTGAATTAAAAAAAATGAAATTGCAGAGAAAGCCCCTAAGCACAGATAATAACTTAAAGAACTTAGATTAATTTGAGATATGAATGTTTTCATAAGTTGCGTGCAGTTTCTTTTAGCGTTTGGTGTCTGAGGTAGGATCAGCCTTATTTATCTGGACCAGTAAGCATATATTCCTAAATTTGCCCACCATATTTCTCATTTAGGAACCTAAACAAATTAATACAGTCACCCTCGAATGACTCAGCTTAAATATTGTCTGCTCTTGTGTTCATTCTCCTTTGCAATCAGGAAATAAGTAGAACAGAATTGTGAAGTTTCTAACAGGTATGTTTTAACGGAAAATGTCTGCAGGAAACTTTGTAGCGCAGTTCTCTTTGACCTCTGTTTGACCTCTGACCTTTGTCTGGCCACGCCCACCTGGGCAGCTCAGTGTTGCTCTTCCCTCACTACTGCTTTCATTCATTTTCCTTCATCAGGATTTGTGGAGAGAGCGACTTCTTTCCTAAAGAGAGGTAGTAACTCGCTTGGCCCTGCTGTGTGTGTGATCTCAGGGTGGCTAACAATCAGTCTCCATCCGATTCAGTGGGTCAGGGGTTCGAGGCAGGGGTGGGTGGGGCAAGCTTGGCGCTCACTCTCGGTGTGGTGTGACTTCACGCACGGCCGTGTGTCAGGGGACCTGGACAGCGTCCTGCCTTTGTGCAAAATCACTGGGAACCTTTTGGCCTGGGGTTAATTTTCACTGGGAGAAATTTTGCATGTTACACCGCCCATTGTTTTATTCCACTTTCATTCCATTTCAGCTGTAAAATTTTTTTAAATGAAACGATGCAACCAAGTTTTGAAGATTCATTTCAGTATTTCAATTGCATTTGGGCTGTAAAAAACTGTACTAAAAACCACATCCTAGATCCTAAAATTCTAATATTAATATTGACATTTTATGTATATGGAGTAGTCACATTAAAGCAATACAGACTGGCTTGCTTAATCATGAGTTCTGTGCATATCTTCATAGGGGCTGGTTCACGGCCTCAGCAAGCAGTGGGTGGGTTCCATGGTTTTCACTGTCATTTCATCTTGCCATCTCGGTGATTGCAGAACCTCAATCGGCCCTTTTCCACCTTTTATATGTGTTTTTTTTTTTTTTTGTTTTCCTGTAATATGGAAAGTCTTCTTCCTCCCTTCACCGTCAGCTCTGTCCAATCACTCTCGCTTACTCCCCATTGCCCCGCCCACCACCCTAATGGCTCCGCCCCCCCAGTACATCCATGCTCTGCTGACCTTGCCGGCCCTCCCCCTCTCTCTCTCCCCCCCCCCCCGACAGGGGACTCCACATCCGCTGACCCCCTGCTGCTTGACCAGTACGTGGCCGTCACCGATTACGAGAAGCAGGAGAGCTCGGAGATCAGCCTGCACGTGGGCCAGGTGGTGGAGGTCATCGAGAAGAACGAGTCCGGTATGGGAGCCTAAAAGCCGGGGGCGAGTGGGGTGGGGGGGGGTCACGTGACAGGGGAGCTGAGAAATGCTGTTTGGACGATGGGGTTTCACTGGAAAGCAGAGCACATGCATGCACTGTAAGGATGACTGATACTCAGGCATCATGTGACACACGCAACATACTGTATGGTGTTCCAGGACATGCCAGTGACTGTCAGCAGTGTTGATCTTTTATTTGTTTTCTTCCTTATAATATGTCTATAGTCGGGGGGGGGACGTTTTTAGTAGCCAGCATGTAGTGCTCCACAATATCACATGATATCCACGAGTGACACTGTGATATTTATAAAGCAAAAAATGGAGATGAAAATTACCTGAAATAAACTACTTCCAAATACAACTATAACAAATACAAGATGAATTGAACTATTTAGTGAAGCACAGGAGCCTTTCAGTTTTAAAGTACTTTGTGTCCTTGTCATGTATTATCTGGGCTCCCTCGGTGTGGGACTTGCGGTGAAATGCACCACGTACCGAATCAGCGAAGATTTCGGCGATGCTGACGCTGTCGGTCCGCAGGCTGGTGGTTCGTCAGCTCTGATGATGCGCAAGGTTGGGTTCCCGCCACATGTCTGGAGGCCCAAGATGATCCTGACGACTTCTCCCTGCCGGCGGAAGAAGGTATGCGGCCCGCAGCGCCTGCCTCACACCAAGGGTGCCCCCCCCCCAGTCCAGATTAAATCCAGTCCCACTGTATTATGGAATGACTCAGCATATAAATATTGCCCGGTCTCGATTAATGATGGCTCGGGAGAGGGGTTGATACCTGAAGAGTCAGTCGCTGTACCTATTTCACAGAAATGGCATCCGTCGTTTTACTTCGATAAAGCGGAAACGATGAGTGATATCCCCGTCTCTTCATGCAGTCGTTAATCTGTGTGTTCCATCACTGGTAACGGTCTCAGTGCTCACTTCCTGTTTGTTTACTTCCTGCTGCCCACTCTGCTGTCAGTGCCTCGGAGGTTCTGGTCCCTGCCGAGGCACGTGGGTCGCCGACGCACTTTAGGGGATCTGTTCAGCACAGGCTTTGGGCAAGGTGGAGAGCACACCTCATTTACCCCCCATCCCGCCCCCCCAGTCCCCATTCCCCTGCATCCCATGTGATTCATCCTCGTTCTGCATGCGGGACTGCAGCATGGTGTGAAGCTCACGTGTGGCATGCGTGTGGCATGTCTGTGACATGCGTGTTACATGCATGTGGCATGCAGATGGGGAGGGGGGCGGGAATAACCCTTCCCAAGCCCAGTCTTGTTCGTAACTACGGTCGCTCATTTTCTTCACAGCGTCCCCCACTGTCCAAAAGTCACCGGTCCCTTTGTGATCAGCACAGCCTCCCTGGATGCACTGCTAATGCCCACTAGGGTGCTTCCCGCCACAGCTGGTACACCAGAATTTGCGGTTTAAAAAAAAAAAAAAAAACGTGGTCAAAGCTGAATTAGTGTTTTAGTGTATTTTTACTTAGGAGAAAAAAATGCCGCTTTGTGGTGAAGGGCAGGAGCAATGCGGATTATACGATTTGCTGACAGGAGGGGATTCTCACCGAAAAAAGGGATCGGGCTCTATCCCTCTGCCCAAGGGCGTACTTATCGCTTAGTGGGGACATAAACCTTCTTCAGTAAATTCACTTTCCTGTGGACCCACGACGAAGTAGAAAAAGGGGATTAAAACTGTGCAGGTGTGTGTACTGGGGCTCGGGTCAAGCTTTTCAGACCACCGTGGATTTTTCCGACGCATTAAAGCTTGGATGGATAGGGATGTTGGTATGTCCTGTTGGGAGAACGGACTGCCTACTGCAACGATTATCTACGATGCTGCATAACCTATACAGCCCTTTCAAGAGACCTTACTAGTAATGAAGACTTAATTATAATGTCTAGGTTGGAGGGCTTGCACACATACACCAGTGGCAAAAATTGTGGAAACACTTCAAATTTTCAGAGATTGCAGAACTTCGTTTAACTGTTGCCCCAATTTAATCGTACGATGTATGAGATTTGTAATGTTCATTGATTGTTTATAAACATTACCGCCAATATTCGTCTAGTATTTTTTAAACCGTATAATGGCAAAAACGCTGGTGTGCAGGCCTATGGCATGTACGATTATTATCTGAAGAATCCCATTAGTATCTAGTCACTGCATATTTCCAGTTCGCCGTTCACCATATGCAGACCTTGACGAATAACACGAATAACGAGTTTCCTACGAGCTGTTTATCCAGGTGCAGGATTCTGCCCGCATGAGGGACGGGGCTTTACAACCAGCCCGTTCGTTCGACTCGTGTTGTTGGAAGGTTGTAGGAACATGCAGTTATTGGGATGTTCAAATTCTAACTCTTTTCAATGTTCCCAGGTTGCCAAGAGAAAAAAAACATAAAATATTCTTAATGAGAAAACACGTAAGTGATATGTATCCACAAAACAATCTGGACCGCAAATTACATAACCGTAAAGGATACTAGAACGCGCTCTGTTACCAGGGTACCGTTACTTCCTTAACTTGAAATCAAACGTGAACAGCATCTCTCCAGCTTTACTTTCTCTGACACCGGGGGATTGTTCTCCATTTGATTCCTGCAGTGTCGCTCACGTATTTTGCTCCCGCCCTCTGCTCTCCTCAGTTGGCTCCCTTCATTCGGAATAACTTCTAGTTAATGGATAGTACAGCTTTTTGTGCTGCAAGGAATATATCGTCATTTATATGTAGGAAATTATACACTTCCTAAAAGGTAAGTCAACGTGTATTATTATTAATGTCGCCATTAAGATTCTTTAAAAACATATTATTAGTAGTAGCTTTGGCATTACTGTAACATATTTTTCATGTTCATTTTATTTTTGTAAGACGTATAATGATGTATAGCAGCTAAATTCATTCTGAAAGCAGCTGTTAATCTAGTCAGTCCTTCTAGTGTAACGCAAGTAAATATAATTTGCAACGTCAGACTAGTTAGATACCACTGTTTGTAATGTTCAAATAAATCTGTAAATGTTGGAAATGTGAGTTCATTTCGGCTGTTTTGATACGGGTTAGTGATTCTATGTGGTTAAAAGACGCTGCAAATAGAATGGATACAGGCAAATGAGAATGTATTAGGCTACTTAAATAAGACATTAATTTAATTTGGAAGGACCTTTGCAAAAATCCGTTTTAACGCAGACAAAATTGTGCAGAGACCCGCTTGACCCTATAGTTTGTAAGCTGTAGGATACTAGATCTGATATATCTTTATTACACTTGGCTAGACGGTTTGCGGTTACGAAATGAAAATATGGGTAAAAATGTGACGTATTTTGTTGCATGTGTATGACTACAGGCTGTTATTCATTGTTTGTGAGTGTATGTGTGACGTCGGTATAGGGGGTGTATGTGTAGGTCATGCTTGCGCACTTGGATTGTTTGGAAGATTAATCTGATCGTCTATGGAAAGGAAATAATCTTGTGTCTCAAAAAATTGGGAACCATATCATCTAAAAACGTTAGCAGATTTAGTGGCTTTAATTTACAGGAATAGGATTAAAAGAATGTTTGTTTGTTTGTTTGTTTATTTATTTATTTATTGGAAAATGTCCTGCCGAGCTAAGGGTGGATGGCCAAGGAACAAAATTAATCAATGAACTGCAAAATATTGCTAATATAGTTTTCTGGAGTTCCGATTCTGTGTATTTGTTCTTTTTGACTTCTGTGATGGGGGACACATCTGCATTTTTATTTACCTGATTCTGTTGGATTTTAGTAACACTGGTAATGGGAAGAGGAACAAAAAGAGGAAGAAAATGCATAAATATAAATATAACGAATAAATTATTAGAGATGCAGACAGTGACAGCTCGATCGCTCATAGCTGGTAGTCGGCGGGACGGAAGGGTTACCGAATCTGAGTGGTAAACAGATTTAGAATGATAAAAATGTTCTTTTGGCGCAGACTTGCTCTGTTTTTCTCGAAGTGCAATACAGTACACTTCTGGAGAAAACGTTACAGGGCAGACGACTTGGGTGATTGCAAAAGTAATTCCTTATCTAGTGTTCGTCCATTTTGTTCTGTTTATAGTTAATGAGGTCAAAAGGACGAATGCTTAGGGGAAGGGGAAAAGCGGCAAAAAGATATTCCAAATAAAATTGTTTGCATGATAAGAGAACCGGATGCTAGTGACATATGGGCCATAGACGTGTTATTACTTTAGACACGGTTCACTAGGTTTTTGCGTGGGCGCTTGACGTTCACACTCAAAGCTTAAGTTATGACATCATCCCGCAACCCGCATAAATACGTTTGCTGCAACAGGAAGCAACCGTTCCGTTAAAACTCCCAAACTTAGGCGCTGGCAGCCGGACAAAATATACAAAACTGAGAATGCCGTTACTCATTTAGAGTTTGAGGCACCACCTCTATCCACTCCACCACCGCTCCCCCCATATACTAGTTTTTTTTTTTTTTTTCAGCTTTTAAGACAATATGTTAGTTTTCTGAGCTATGTCAACATCTCCATTTACTCCTCTGTCATCAGTAAGTTACGTGTCCATCATAGAGACTGATGGTCTTCAGATGTCACTGATGGTCTTCATGGTCAATGTCAAAAACAAACACAATTAATTTTCAGGGAACGTATTTGCAGACAATGTAATCTATAAACTAATCATTCTGAACTCAGAGTTGCTATTTAAGAAATTCAAACTACAATCAACAAGTGATAATCCAACATTTTAACAAACGGTGCTATAGGGTTTATTTTATTCTGTTTACTTTTGAACCCCAGTGCTTGATATTGAATAGCTAAATGGCATGGTAATCCCTTCAGGACTACAGATGGGCAAAACAGCAAGGAAGCAATTCCAGACAAGTCAGTGTTTCCTCGGGTGCAATTAACCCTCCGCTCTTGCCTCTTTCTTTCAGTTGGCATCGCTCTTTCTTTTCCACCCACAGGGGACATTTGTCAGAGACAGACTTATGGTATGAGTGTGATTGAAGGCAGCAGAATTGGTGGAGTTTAGATACTGGAAGATTAAATGGACTGAAGAGCTCAGAGCAAAAGGAGGCATCGCGGGGGGAGAGATGTGAGGGATTATGGACTAATCTGGTGCATGACCTGTCCCAGAGCGACTCCCTTCTTTCAAGACCCAGACAAATCGCGGTGCAGGTCATTGCATTGAGATCGCCTTTTACCAGCTTCTCGAAACATCTGGAGTGCAGACACAGCTGAACTGTGGAGCAGAGGAGTGGAAGAAAGAGCGTAGAGAGAAACACACCAGGCTGTCTGATGCTTGTGCAATAGGCACTGCAGACCAGTCATGGGATGGAATCAGCACTTCACCAGTCTCTGAAGAGTCTTCCACAAAATGACCCCACTGGGAATGAAAATGACACGGCCTCTCTGTCATCCCATATCTGATCAGGTTGGGAGTATTTTCTACCTAATTTATAATCATCTGATTCATATGCGTGTGTAATATGACTGTGCACAAAACTTTAGTGTGGAACAAATCCTTAACATAGTATTAGTTTATAATCCATTAGAATTACAAAACAACTTTTGTGTTGTGTGCTTTCTTAGCTGAAACAAGCACTGCTGAATGAGAACGTAAACACACATTTCCAGGAGCGGAGGGAGCCTCCCGACGCTGAAGTTATTTTAATGCACAGTCCACCGCATGTGTTGCTTTAAGACCTTCTGCTGGGTTCTTGAAATTTATCTGGTATTTCTAAGAAAAATGTTTCCTGGAATGTTCCAGAGAGCATCCAAACACATCAATGGGTGCTTAAAACCAGATCAAATCCAAGTATTGCACTCTAATAGATTGTTTTTTTGAAGACTGTATATTATAGGAAAATACGCATCTATTCCAAGCACATTTTTAGTTCTTTATAAATCAGTCAATGGAGTGATTACTGTTCAACAATGAAATAGCACTTTTGTTTTTCTATTTTGTTTTTATATTCTGCAGAAGCTGAGACAGACTCATTCAGACACCATCAGTATTGTAACTGGATTTATCTCCAAGAAAAGCATTGAACTGAGAAATAGTGGTGATTCTACTCTCTGATTGCACACATCCAGCAACGTTTGGATCCTTGGTGATCAAAATGTTTCTGTTGTAAATCTGGCAGTCACAGATGACATGGCCTTGAAGCGGGACTTCTTGTGATGAAATGCATCGAGTGGGGAGCCGAAGCTCCTCTGGATCTTTCTGCCTTCTGTGAGCTGCTCCTCTGTGACTCAAGACCAGAGACCACCTGAAGAGCACAAAGACTTAAGATAGCGCCCATCGTTTTCCACTCACCCCATGCAAGACGAAGGCTAGTGAATACGTCGATGCAAGCGTGAGGCGTGTTCCACTCCGCCAACGAAAACAGCCGTCACTTTGCCACCATTTTTTCATTTCCACTTAGAATCAAAGGGATATTTCTTTCCCTTTTACTGGAGTTAAAGGCATCCCGTTGGGAAATGTTACATTGAATAAGATTTGATTGATCTCTGAATTATAGTTCTAGGGTATTAAATTCACTTCCTGTGTGGGCATTCCCACTAAGTTACAACAATGAGTTTGGGCAAACTGCCTGGAATGAAAAGCTTGATGTCTGGCTCCCAGGGGAGGCGGCCCTTTAAGAGTGATCTGTCAGTGGATATGATCAGCTCTCCGCTGGGTGACTTCCGCCACACCATGCATGTGGGTCGCGGTGGCGACGTCTTTGGTGACACGTCATTTCTTAGCAACCACGGCGGAGTGGCTGCGGGTGACGGAAGCTCCGCTGGGTTCTTCTCACGCACTCTCCGCCACGTGCGCAAGACCCCATCCCGTCCCCGGTGTGGCTCCAGAGACCTCTCTCCCCCACCCCCGCCCATATCCCCCATCATCAAGAATGCCATCTCGCTGCCGCAGCTGAACCTTGACAGTTCCAATGGCTGCCTGCAGAGGGTGCTGTTTCCCAGCTCTCCGGGTTCTACCTATGGTGAGGCTGCACTGCATGACAGGGGACCTAAAGATCACAGTTCCTTTCACACATAACAGCGATTGTTAAAACAGCATTGGTATTTATATGTCATCGTGACACTTTATGAGATTTGTCAAGCTATTATGCTTTGATCGTACTCAGAAAAATTAAACAAGCTGTCACATGACTTTATTTGTTTAACTTACCACAGAAGTTTAGATCATGCACTCTGCTTCAGGTTCAGCCCTGATTACCAGTCCCACTGGTTACATATCTATATGCCAAAAACACGTGTCAAAAATTTCATGAAAACTAAATATTTAGTCAAAACTTATTTACTTATTTATTTTTATTTAGCACATTCACACAAAGCCCTCCTACACTGTCAGAAAAAGGTACCAATTTGTACACTTTTAGGTACAGATATGGATTCTGAGGAACACCCCCAAGGTACAACTGACATTAATGTACCCCCAATGATACAAAAATGTTCTTGAGCCTATTCTGCACCTTAAAAGGTATATTCACTTACAGCTATAGGGTGCAATGGGCAGACCCATGAGGGTACAGGCCCAGTGAGAAGCAAAAGTACAAATTGGTGCTCTTTTTCCTGACAGTGTACACCAGTCATAAAGGGCAAACTAAGCTCTGGTGGGACACCACCCACAAAGAAGCACATGGTCACGGGCACACACCTCCAAGGCTGGGGGGGGGGGGATGAGGAAGCAGTGGGGGCTGCACAGCCGCAGTTGGAGGACAGACATCTCCACCATGTTTCTTTCTGGGGGTGGGTAGGCAGGCGACTGCTAGGATGCCTGGAATTCCCCCCAGCCTCCTGATATTTACCCAACGCAGAAGGAATTTGCCCCCCCCCCCCCAAGTATGGGAAACTACAGGATGTGGGGTTTGGCCTTTGGATTTATTCATAACCCCCCCAAGTCATGAAGAATCTTGTAACTTCTTTATGTGGTTTGTTTTGATTCTGCCCCCCACCCTGTCACACATTTGCTAACCTTTGCACCGCTCATATTCACTTGGTTTATTTTTTTTAGTCACGCTCTTTTTCATCATGATTATCTGTTCCGGCTCATCGTGCACCACTTAAGAACATCTGCCCATGGAAAGCGCAAAGAAAAAAAATCCATGCGAGCAAATGAGTGTTAGTCATGGCACACAGGAATGTCTGTGGGCGGTAGTCAGGGCATTTCACTGCCAAGCGACAGTTGGGATATACTCCAGTAGCTTTTGCTGCCATCTTCTGGCCTGTTGGTTAATCCGCAGGCCTATTATGTTATTTACCTGCTATTTTTCTGTACCTTTTCGTGAGTAAATGGTTAAAGGAGACAAGGGGGGACATGACCAAGGTATATAAGATTCTAACAGGTTTGGATGCTATTCTACCAAATAGTTATTTCAGTATTAGTTCTAATACAAGAACCTGTGGCCATAGGTGGAACTTAGCAGGAGAACATTTTTTTAACGGGATTTGAGAAAGCACTTCTTTACACAGCTTATAGTTAGAGTATGGAATAGTCTTTCTGTTAGTGTATAGCAAGCTAAAATCTTGGGTTGCTTTAAATCAGAGCTGGACAAAATTTTAGCAACTCAGCTATTAATTAAGTTCTTGCTACACAAGCTTGATGGGCCGAATGGCCTCCTCTCATTTGTAAATTTCTTATGTTCTTAAGAACATTGTATTTGGCTTATTAGGTTATGCATAGCATATAGCTCTTTGCTACATGCCATACTGCAGTTTTACATTTGTTTATGCTTTCTGGATGTTTGCTTTTCTGCAGGTATGCAGTCTGGTTTTCTCACATTGCCTCGCCCATCACGCACCGACCGAGAGCCGCCTCCCAGCTCTAACACCTACACCGCAGAGCTTCACTACCAATCCTTCTCAGACTGCGCTGGGTTCTCTTTGGCACGCTCTGACTCACTCGCCTCGTTCACAGTGGATCTGGGACCCTCCTTGATGAGTGAGGTGTTTGCGCTGATTGACAACCCTGCCTGTGACCTGGGGGCCAATCACAGCTGGATGGGGGAGGAGCTTGAGGTCTCCCCGAGGCCGACTGCCAGTGGCGCGGCGGTGGCGGCTTCCACAGTGGAACTGGGGCTGCTACAGGACTGGAATGGTAGGAGGAGTCCGGGCATCCAAGGGTGTCCAGAGGATGGAGGGTCTCCCGAAATGGCAATGGCAGATGTGGCTGCGGGGCATTCTGTTTGGCAGGAGCCAGGTATGGAACCTGAGAAGTTTCAAAAGGCTGCCGATGTGCTGGATCATCATTATGGGGGCAGCGGACTCTTAGAATGTCTACAGACTGAAGACAATCCTGGTGGCAGCTGCAGAGTCATCACACAGAAGAGAGCCCCCTACGCCTACCCAGAAGAGGAGGACGAGATCAAAGTCTGAAGACTGACTGTCTGGTTTGTTCTCCAATCCTTCTGAGATCTAAAGAATTATCTCCAGAGACTGTCGGGCAGCAGCTCGGATGCCCTTGCTGAACGGCCCAGCTGACATGAAAAAAATGCATGCTCAGCTGCTAGAAAGCGGTGGCTTTTCAACTAATCCAGAACATTCTAGAAAAACTATACTGGGAAAGCACAAGAGCTTGGGCCATAACGTTCAAGACACAGTGCAATTCCTCAGGCCACCTGCTAAGTGCGCAGTTATCCATCTTGATGAGTCAGGAGTCTATTCCAGAATGTGATGCAGGGGACAACCTAGAAAGGATGCTAAGCTGTCACAGGGCACATGCATCATTGAGAGACAGAAATTCATCTCAGTGTATGTAAACCTTAAGGTGTCAGGCCACAGTGATAGTCACTAAGCCACTGTGCCAACCACACATGCACCCTTCCTGAACTGTCACATTCGCTTTGAGCCATTTTGTGTTCACCTCCATGTCAATGGAAACCGTACTGACTTTTCTCAGATTGCTCAGGTTAACAAGTGATGCGTAAAACACAGTTTGTGTATTTCACCCAGAAATATTCAAAGCTGGAACTTTGAAAGGTTGTAGGAAATGGACTGAAATTAACAGACAAGCAGTATTTGTGAAAGCAGCTTTCTTGGACACTAGTCATTGTGAACAAGCAAGCTTTCCCACACTGTTTCATTTCACCATTCTGGATCATTTACAGCTGCCTTTATTTTTTAGAAAACAGGTACTTTCGGTTCCCGCTATTTTAATCCAATACGTCACACAGTATTAATGCAAACAGGAAACCACCTGCTTTTAGAACATCAGAAACCAAATGCGAACGGCGTAGCATCCAGTCCTGAAAGATTAACAGATCGTCAAATTTAAGAGCATATTTAGATGGATTTGTGGCTCTTTCTGTAAATTACTGGGGAGATAATAGCTGCTCTTACACCTGCAAGACTACAGAAAAAATAGCAGACGAAGTACCATTAAAAAGAAGAGTAATTCAGCTGCGGTGAATTTAGCCTTTAGATGAGTCATTGTATTGTTTTCGCTAGTATCTTTGTGCTCACCGCAAGAAATATACTGCACGCGGAAATGTAATGCTTAGAAGAAGCAAACAGCAAGCAAGTCATATGAAAGATTAGGCACAATTATAACTGCAAAGCTTTTGACACTGAGGGACACAGAGTTTCCTCCATGCATACAGTACGGTAACGGATTATGAGGGAACTAGCTGGCATAGGAACGCAAGGGTAAATATACAAAACCAGAGTGTAACTGGCACACTCACAAATAATATCCTCATCATACAGCATGATAATAAAACGCTTCTGACAAACACAGATGTGTGTTTTCTGCTGTAGTCATTTCCCACGCATGCGGAAAACAGCATGAAGGGAGTAATGTGCGTGAGCGCGGAGGGACCCTCGGCTTACGAAGCCCTTGGCGGTCCCAGGTCACTGGCCGAGGGAGGAAAGGTGCTTGTTGATCAGCTGGGGAGGGTTCGGAGGCGGGAAGCTGGGGCATTTCACCGTGCCCTTCTTGACAGGTGGCTTCCTGCTCAGATGGTCACAGGACATCGTCGGTAACAACGGCGCCTCCCCCTGGGTAGGCGGAAGTGACCGACCCAAGGGTTTGCAGAAGTCATCGTTCCCCTTTGGAGTCTCTCTGGGTTGGAGAAACGGTTTCTGTTGCACACTGGGTCTCCAAGCTGTGTTAGATAGAGAAAGACAAACACAACACGGTATTTACATTCACATGCAGTGCCTGTCAAAAGTTTGGACACACCTATTGGAAGGTTTATTTGAACTATTCTCTACATTTTAGAATAATTAAAAGACATAAAACTATAAAATAATACATATGGAATTGTGCATTGACCAGAAATGTTTTAAACAAAAAAAATAATGGGGGACAGGTCTGTGGGTTGGAACTCAGAAGGTTGCTGGTTCAAATCCCTGGGTCAGCAGAGTGATCCCACCACTGGGCCCTTGAACAAGCCCTTTAACCCCAATTGCTCCAGGGACTGACTGACCCTATATTTTCCTATTACCCGTTTTCATGAGGTTGCCTCCTGGGATGCTTTCCCAGCTGTCCTGAAGGAGCTCCCACATATGATGAGCACTCATTGGCCACTTTGTGTTCACTCTCTGGTAAAACTCCTCCAAATCCATGGGTGTTTCTCAATATCAAGAACACAAAGATGGTACTTGTGGTCTTGGCAAGACCGGTTTGGTGCAATGAATTAAGGGACTGGTCTCGTTTGGCGAGGATGCAACCAATGCCATTTTCAGCCATTTTCCAACCCGCTTATCCTACTGGGTCGCGGGGGGTCCGGAGCCTATCCCGGAAGCAACGGGCACGAGGCAGG
>JAODLC010000049.1:2196903-2209920 GCA_026781145.1 Hippopotamyrus pictus
TTAGTTAAGTTCTCCCCAAACTAGCTTGATGGGCCGAATGGCCTCCTCTCGTTTGTAAATTTCTTATGTTCTTATGTCTAGTTTGGAATCACAACTGGACCATTAATATCTAGCAACATATACCAAGCGCAAATGCAGATCATGCATGCTCTTCGAATCCTGGAGTAGAGATCACAAGACTATTTCAGCTCATTTTGCAGATAATCCTGGAGACACATGCAGACACAACTGAGAGGGTTTATAAAGGTGTTTTACTTCTACAAACATACTGTGGATGTCTAAGCAGAAGGAGATCCGCTGGCAGAATGCCAGTTGCGGCTCCCTGGTGCCACAGCTGTCCATAGTCTCATTGGACTGACGATAGCCCGTCTCATGGTTGATGCTGATCTTGATCACACCATCACAGATCGCCTAGTGCAGCAGAAACACTCGAATTATTTGCCAGGAGGGTGGAATAGTTTGTTGCTGAGACATGCAAGCTTTAAATTGTAATTCCCCAACCCATGGTGGCGTCTGGGCTGTGAAAGATCCCATCATGCACCAGCACCTGGATCACACAAAAAACCAACCATGAAACCTCTCAAGTGTGGTACTGCGTGGGGTGTTGGTTGAGCCATGGAAAACATTAGCTCCCCCCCTCCCATAGTTGCAAGCTGAGGTCCGAAAAACACTATGCAATTATTTTATTTCGTTATTACAAATTGTGGTGTGGGTAGTTTATTCTTGCTAGGCATGTCATGGCCAGCAGAGGGCGCTCTGGGCAGTATTCTACAACATCACTAGCTGACGCAAGTAAAGTAGAGGTTGTCAATACGTGAGAGTACGCAAGGATGAGCGCGCTCCTGGTATAACTTGTAGTTCCTCACCCGAAAAGGTAAGTCGACTAGAAACAGCACCCAGGTACAATAATAATACTTTATAGTTAACATTAATTCTTGACAGTAACAGATTTGATTGGTGTGGGATATGAATTTTGCTTAGCTCCGTTAGCTAGAATGGCGGTCTCTAATGTAAAGGATTCTGTTTTTAAAATTAAAAGATAATATGGCACCTTCTGTGTTGGATCTAAAGTTAGTTAATAGGGTGAATGATTCATATGTGGAATGGTAAATGCTAGCTCAAAGTAGCGCACTAGTGCTGAGCAGGCTGAGAAACGAGAGTATATGACCGGTTGGCCCATTTGGCTTTCCTGTGTAGGAACCATATAGGTTGTACCAGGGCAATCACACATGGGCTCATACTGGGAACTCAGTATAATCAGCTACCTTTATTTAAGTGGAACCCATAAAATATCTGTACTTTATATTTCTGCTCCCTGCATGGATTACCTTAAATTTATCTTCTTTAAATTTCATCTGCCAGGTATCAGTCCAGTCGTTAATTAAATCAAGATCCCATTGTAGCCTCTGTGCTGCTAGTTCAGTATCTGCTACACCACCCACCTTGGTGTCGTTTGCAAATTTAACCAGTTTACTGTATGGGTGCCACTTTACAATAAGGCTACCCATATTGTCACACCTTGTCAGTCCGATCCTTCTGTGTGCCACGACCCCTCGTTAACTTTGTGTGGAATTCCTGTCATCAGCTGTTTGGAGTTGGTTTTCATTAGTTTTGTGTATTTAACTCCACGTCAGAGTATGTTTCCCTAGTTCTGTCATTATATTGTTACGATGATTCTGTCTCATATGCCTCTCCGTGTGCCCATTAAAACCCTTACCTTGTGCCTCTAATAACTACCTGCTGCTTCCTGTCTGTTAACCTTTTTTCTTTCCAAGCTGCCACAGTTCCTAAAATCCCTGCAGCTTATAAGCAAGAGCCGTTTGTGGGGGACATCAAAGGCCTTCTGGAAATCTAAGTAGATCATATCGTAAGCCTTTTTGTGATCAATTTCACTTGTAGCTTCCTCAAAGAACTCAAGTAGATTAGTCAAACAGGATCTACCTCTCCTAAATCCATGTTGGCTATCCCTCGGAATGTTATTTGAATCCAGGTAATCTACCATTTTCACTTGGATTATAGATTTCTTTACTTTTCCAGTAATGTTAGTTAAACTGATTGGCCTATAGTTTGCTGGATTACTTCTATCCCCTTTTTTGAATATGGGTGTTATATTAGCATGCTTCCAGTCTGAAGGTACCACACCAGTAGATAAGAAGTTCTGGAATAGTAAAGTTAAAGGTTGGGTAATAATATCCCTCATCTCCTTTAAAACTATGGGTAAAATGCCATCAGGGCCCTGCAATTAATTTATTTTGACTTCAGCTATTCTTTGTACCACATCAGCCTCAGTTATACACATATTGGTCATAGATGGCATTTGTTGGGGAATGAGGGGTTCAGATTTGACCCTTCTATCACTCTCACAAGAAAGCCTGAAAAAAGGGAAATTCTCATGTCTCTTCTGTCTTTAAAAGCCATGCTGATTTCACTTTCATAAGCCCGACACTGACCTTACACCCTGTGTGGTCCAATTCGTGTGCATAGCTCAGCAAGAGCCCTGCTGTATTCTGAAACACGAGCTGGATGACATGCAGAAGATGGAGAGAAGTGAGAGGGTCCTGGCAAAGGTTATTTGGGTGTTTTAGTACGAGAGGGGGATATAGGGCTGTAGAAGGAACAAACAGGCACGCTTCGATCTGTTCAGAAATAATTTATGTCATACAAATTATGAAATGTAAAGTGAGAAAATCATGAACTATAATGTAGTCCCTTTAATGAATAGAAAATTATGGAATATAATAAGGAAAAGTTATGAAATGCCACAAACATTAAGTAGTCCAAAGCGATACAAGAATAGGAAATATCATAAGCATTGGTAAGTCGTCCCTCTAATGATTAAAATGCATCAGCAGCTGCAAAGCTATTCACACTCGGACTTGCCATCATCACCCACCTTCACACATGAACCGGGGAGCCCCTTTCAGTCCTGGCAGGAGACCAACACGTGAGTCCCGGGAAAGTGTCGGGCGATGCGCGCTCTATCCCGCGGCTGAGCTCCGGTCAGTGCTGAGTTCTCTCCCCTCAGGCAATGCGCTCTCAGCTCTCCAATTCTCGCCTAAGTGGAGTGAAACGGCCTTAGCTGCAGAGCATTCCAAATAACCCTTTCTCTTTTAATTTCCAAATAAAGCAAGCGTCCTTTAGCAACACTTTCCCTTATTAATTATTAGGCAACTATTATTAGGCAAGTGTCCTTGGACGACGCTCTTTCTTCTTCCCCAAAACCAAGATACGTGTCCCAGGACAAGATAAGCATTCCGCAAAACCAATTATTGGTAAAAAACAATCATATAAGTGATCAGTGAAAAACATGTTTGTGCAGTTCGACCTTGGCACAATAATTATAGGTGAATCATGGACGACGTATTTGAATCTCGGGATGATTAGTCCATACACGATCAGAATCAATCCATACCTCAATCACCTCATATGTATGTCTGCTAGGTGGAGTTGAACAATCACAGCTTCATAGAATATTACAGTAACAGAAGGACGGTGAACAGCTCTTACTCATTCTATGCTATGTGGGCGATGTAATCGTCCGCAAGTTCATCCTAAAACATTCGGTCCTTCGGCCATGGTTCACCAATATAGAGTGATACCTCAGAACTCGAATTTAATCCGTTCAGAACTCCAGATCGAATCCTAAAAAGTTTGAGTTGTGATCGAATTTTCCCCATAAGAAATAATGGAAAACCAATTAATTAATACACCTAAATATGTTTTTTTTTTTTTTTTTTTAGCATTTAAACACAAAATGAACCGGATAAAACAATAAGAGCATATACTGTACCAAACACATCTAAGCACATTTATCAAAACAGTAATTTGTAAAGTAAGAAAATAACTGTATTCAAACAATGTGTCCTGCCTCGATCGTCTGCTCCTTCCGTGTGCCACGCCCCCTCTTTAACCTCGTGTGGGATCCCCATGTGATTAGCTGTTTCTGGTTGTTGTCATTAGTCCTCTGTATTTAGTCCGCATTTCAGCTTGTTTCCCCAGTCCGGTCATTGTATTGTCCGTCTGCGTTTTGCCTGCCTTACCTGCAATTAAACCCCGTATTCCCCGATACCCTGACGTCTGCGCCTTTGTCTCCGTTCCGTCCCCGCTCGGCGCAACAATATTATTATAAACGTATTAATGGTTTATTATTAATATTAAAATAATGAATAAGAAATCTTTATTTTTAAATGTATTTTATTATATAATAATAATTACTGTTACTCTCTATCATTGTCTAAATGTATTTTTACTGTCTAAATATATGTATTCAGTTAGTGTTAACATGCACGGTGCTATCACAGCTAATGCAAGGCTGAGATTGAAGCTTTACCCTTTGTTTCTGCCACGTGACTCATTTCCCCACGCGTACAAGTTATCTTAGGTCGGGCATTCACAGTTTGACTTCTGAGATTCAGATCGAGCTCTAGGTAATTTTTTTTTCGAACTGGTTGGTTTGACTTTTAAGAAATTCGAGTTCTAATGAGTTTGAGAACTGAGGTACCACTGTATGTTTTGTGCAAAAAGTTTACGGTATAACCTGTTGGTATAGATACATAAGCAGGTGTCCCATATAGCTAATAATGTGACAACAATTAAAAGTATCAATGCAGGATGTATGATCACGTCCAGGAAGCGTCAGGCCTTTGGCGACCATCCTTCAAATATGCTCCACCAGGCATTCTGAGCCGTGGATTCAATAGTTTTTCCCAAAGCTATCAATTTCCTTCCGACCACAAAGCTATACACATCCAATTAAGTAGTGTTGTGCTCCTGGTCTTTAGCCATCTGCATTAATTGCAGAGATTCATTTAACAGTTTAGCATGATCCCACAATGATATTCCTATACCGGGATGTAAAGTGCGCCACTGCGCTGCTGTAAGCACATCTTCTGAAGGGTGATTTATTAGCCAATATGTTTTGTTTTGCCATTTCCAAATACACGTGATATCCAAACGTCTGGAATACGGCACGTATAGAAGATGTTCATGGATGTGGATGGTACACAAAGGATGTGAGGGCCAACTTCAAATAGCACATCTCGGGGGGGGGGGGGGGCAAAAGTACTATTGGCATGAGCTTCCCTTTGTATCATAACATTATTAGTATAACGTGTTCGTAGTGAGCATATATATCTTCTATTAGTTTTATCACAATCGCGTATATCATACGTTTCGTTTGTATAGGTATCTAGCCATTCTCCCTTTACCCGAGGAGTCCAGTACGCCCCTTCAGCTATTATGGGCAACACGTGGGATCTACGTAGAGCTTGGTGAGTAGTTACATTATACATTCCCCATTGCCCAGTAAATAAAGTATCATTACATTGAGTTATTTCAGGCTTTAGATGGAACCACATAGTAGAACTAATATTCCACAATTGCTTCCATGCACTACGATTAGATGTCATTAACATTTGTTGTATTTATCATAGTCATAGTACATTCAGTCCTATTCATCCATCGAGTTAGGTCACACCCACTTGAGGGGCACCCCGGCAGACGCAAGGATGGTAATGTTCTTTCCCCTATTAAACCCCACGCAGAAGTACATCTCGCTTCCGTGAGTAGGGGCCAGTTCAACGACGGAGCACGGTTGGTTTGCTGGACAGGTGAAGTTGTCTTGCCGTCGATCTCGCTGCTTTTCCGTCTGATCCCGGAAGTGGAAGCGCCCTCCGACTCGGCCCCTGGGACTGCAGCATAGCTGAGGGTTGTCAGCAGCATCGTCCACCAGGGCCACCGCGGCATCCTTCACGCAAAAAAAAAAGAACCCGCGTCCACATTAGTTTTCTCGTAAATAACGTCTATTAGCTGGGATACGTCACCAGCTTCCGGCGCCTGGCTCCATAACGGCCACAGTGTCATCTTGTCCCACAGCGGTCACTTCTGCAGGCTTCAGTGGGCCGTCTTGTTGAACCCACATATCTGTGTTTCTATTCTCTTTATTTGTTTCCAGATTCACTCTTATAATTCTTTACCCCAAACTTCCTTGGTCCTAATTTTCCAATTTTGATTCCAGGTAAATGTAAAGTAAAATGCTCTCCACCTTTTCTTGACTTAAAGAACTTGCTGAATCATGTATTTATTAATATTGTCATTTCTAAGTCCTGCCACCGATCCAGTGTTCCTACATTTCTACTAAAGGCTTGAGACGGAACTGTGACACGATTGTATGTGGGATTTTACATAAATGTGTGGCATAGAGGTGATTTAAAAGTGAAACATAATGGTTGCAGTTGAGCTTTTAAAAAAAAGCAGACACAAGCATGAGAACTTGCTTCATGAAACAATGTCGCAAACAGTGGTTCACAAATTAATTATAAGCCACCGGCTTATAATTATAAGAAGACCAAAGCCACCAGTACCAGCAGGAGGAGCAAGCTGAAGAAGCTACTGGTGAAGACTTGCGTCCGTATCCTGTCCCGGAAACCGTACAGGTAAGATGGACCTGAGCAATTGCCTTGGGTTCTGCTCTTACTTTGAGTGATTTTAATCTGTGGCTAAAGCCGTTTAGCACGCTCATTAGTCTACAGTAGGTGGTACAGGCTGTCATTGCTGAGCCGAAGCCTCTCCGTTCCCTTAGTGACCTTGAGAAAGAGCAGACCCGGGATGATCGCATAATCGGCATCGGAGAGCCCCGCCACCCACCTAGTAAGAGAAGGGTTCCACTTGGGCTCGTTTGTGTGTTTGGTCAAGGTTCGGCCTGAACGTCGACCCAGTGTGCATTGGTTTCAGTGTGGTACCATGAAGAATCATTATATTTGCACAGACATCACTGTATATTGGTTAATTGGATGCGCCACATGAATTCGTTTATATAGAAGGAATTTTGAATTTAAAGATGCTGACTGGCCCAAAAAGAAACATGAATCAGATTATGGAAGTAAAATCTGAGTTCAGTGAGTTTCTTACTTTTTCTCTCGGGTCAGCCCAATCAGGTGCTGAGGGTTTTTGGGGCAGATCAGCGGTGTTGCTACGTCATGGTCATCCGGGGGACAACGGCCAGGGGGGTGGTGGTGCGGGCGGTCCATGCTTTCAAGCCGCTAGGAACAGCTGCGGCCTACTCCCTTTGCCAGGTGTCTGTAACCCCTGAGGGCATCCTCAAACAGAGGCAGCTACCTGACCTGCTCTCGGGGCTAGCGGAGAGCATTCAGCTGAGTGGAAGGGGGGAAGTGTGCAGGGTGTGGGGAAGTAATCTTGCTGGATTAGGTTTAGGGTTGCACCTGGCTCAGGAGTGGCAATATTCTGTACATCTTAGGTATCAAAGCTTAATGAAATTGTTCACTATCATCAAAGTCCCTTGGTGTCCAAACTATAGTCAGGGAGCAGGAATTTTGTTATCATTAAGACACATCAGTGCCGATCTTGATGTTTCACACTTGTGTTCCTCGCTGGCGTATGTGTTGCCCCTTCAGATAATACCTGAGGAATAACAGGAAGCCGAAGATGTTATGCTCAGCCAAGGATGCGCAGGACCTCCTCAGGGAGAGCCGCACCTCCCTGCACAAGGAGGATGAAGCAGACCCGCAACCCCGACCAAACCAAGAGTGAGATCTCCACCTTCAACCTGCTCCTACCTCATCTACGTAGCAATATCAGGGCAGCTTATATAGTATAATAAATTCTTTATAATGATACATGTGAATCTCCTTTCTTCCTAAGTATTTTTGTGATACATGCTCGCATCCTCTGTGTTCTACACGAACTGTATTCCAGGAATTACAGGTAAGGCAGGCAAAACGCAGACGGACAATACTATGACCGAACTGGGGAAACGAACTGAAACGCGGACTAAATACAGAGGACTAATGACAACAGCCAGAAACAGCTGATCACACGGGGATTCCACACGAGGTTAATGAGGGGGCGTGGCACACGGAAGGAGCGGACGATCGGGGCAGGACACATTGTTTGGATACAATTATTTTCTTACTTTAAAAATAAATTACTGTTTTGATAAATGTGCTTAGTACAGTATATGCTTTTCTTGTTTTGTCCAGTTAATTTTATGTTTAAATGCTAAAAAAAAAAACATATTTCGGTGTAATTTTTTGGGGCCTGGAATTAATTGGTTTCCCATTATCTCTTATGGGGAAAATTCGATCAGAACTCGAACTTTTTACGATTCGGTCCGGAGTTCTGAACGGATTAATTTCGAGTTCTGAGGTACCACTGTATCAGACTAAACGATGGTGCATAGGAAAGAGGTTCAAGATATGTCTGAAATACATGATGTACAATGAAATTATTTGATAATGTAAAACAAAAGTCATTACGTCTCATAGTCCTATTTCAATGTACATTTACATGAAAATGGTGCCTAAGAACGGATGAAATTTTGTGTGGAAACAGCTGTAAGACCTTGGCTTTCACACGGTATGAGACTTTTTTTTACCGGCTTCTGATGAGCCACACCTGTTCTCAGGTAAATATCAGGGCCAGGTGTGGCTCATCAGAAGCCAAGTAGGATAGAAAACCTACTGGAGAGTAGCTCTCCAGGACCGGAGTTGGAGACCCCTGTTTTACACATTACGGGAAATTATGTAAAATTCAGATCTTAGGCCTGTTAAACTTGGCTCATAACACAAAATAACATGGATTTCAAAGCGCATTTTCTTGAAAACGATACAGTAAATGTTGACCAAATTTTGTTTTGCGCATGAAATAATGCATAAACATTCACAGTTGCAGTATTGGTTTGTGAAAAGGGGACAGTTGCCGCAGCCCCCAATTAAAAACGCATTTTCTCTTCTGCCAGGTTAATTTGTAAGATTCACAGCGTGGATTAGGATCCCTGTCTCCTTGGTATGGTATCGGTTACACCCAGATGAACGTATCCAATAAGTAAGACCTCTTTAGTTTGCTCTACAACATCAAAAAAAAAAACAAAACTTGACATGCATGAAATAATACAGTAGTCAGCGGGAACAGTTGAAAAAGCCATCTTTATTGCAATACCAAATCTTCATTTCAGAGATGCATATATATGAATACACATTAGGGGGTTTTAAATGCAAGAGATTAACAAAATTTATTCATCAATATTTCCACCCCCTTTCCAACAGTGTGAGCAAATAGCTAAACTGAGCACAGCGTAAGAGAGACCCTGCATTCCCACTAGCCAGCCAGTCAGTCACGAGACGGGCACGCTTGCACCAAACGTCTTGGAACCTCTCATCTGTTCCCTTTTACATAAGGGAGGAAAACTGTAATAGATGCACGGGGGTGCAGACAAGGTTCAATAAGGCCACACGTACAAAACAGCATGTCCGCTACTGACGGAAAGCTTAATTTACCAATTTACCCCCACCTTTCTTCCACCCCCGTAACTCTGCTCTCCAGGAGACTGTGCTCAGAGAATACAGTGTGTTTCAAAACCTTCCCAGCCACCCAGTTTTCCCTGTAATGTATAGATCTTAAAATTTTATTAAGAAATGAGTACAAAATTAGACCTTCAAAGTACAAATATGATCTAACGGAGCTTTATAAGGCTATAATGTGTTTTTCTTGGCATAGCACTTAAAGCACGCGGACAGTGTGTCACAGGTGCACCTCTGCTGCTTTGCACCCCCTTGTCTCGCATTTCTAGCATCGTGCCCCAACGCAGCGCACCAGTGCAACGCAGAAACTGAAAAAGTTACAGCAAATGTGTTTGGCTGCCTAGCGCAGACTTCAGCTGCTAGCCTATAAAAAGTGTTTCTGGCCACATGGTGTGTTTGGAAACATTTTATTGGATGTGAAAGCAGGTCATGTGATGCGAAAGAATCTCATTAGGCCCCGGGTATTACTGCATATACGGTATAGTACTGATTTACCTGTAGTTAGATTAAATACAGTACAACTCTTCACATAAACCCACATTAGAAACACAGGTACAGAGAGAGGGTAAGGAAGCTATACTTTATCCATTACTATAAAAAGAATAAAATACATTACTCCAGATTGCAGTGTTACTTTGGTCTCCTTTGCGTTTTCCTTTTCCTTCATAATTCAGTTAGAAAAATAGATCCAGAAAGAGGAATAATAGGAATGTTTCCTTATAAAAATATCATTCAAAGTCAGACTCCAAAGAAAGATGAATAGGTTGTAAAGTTTGGCCCATGTTCATGTGTAGATGCATGTGTTTTGATTGTCGAGGGGGTATGTGCTGTAAGTGCAGAGCTGACGGGAGAGAGCAGGGCTATTCAAATCACAGCGATGGCACTGCCTATTTTCTAGCCTTCCTTTACCTGGGAGCCTCTGTGGCCAATCAAACTAACTACCTGGAAGAACTGAAAACATGGCCTGGATTTAGAATCGAGGTCCAGATTTGAAGAGCCCTGGGATAGATTGTCAAAGAGTATAGCAGAGCCTGGGAACAAGGATTAGACAATAAGTGTACTACAGTGCTGTGTCTGTGAATCAGTGTACGTGTTACAGTATTTTAGGTCTAGATGTCAGATCCATGAGTCTGCCTCAGGTACGAATGTGTGTAGGATTCATGCATGCAGGTCATCGCAGCAGCCAGCAGGGGGAGCCGGATGACCATGTTGAAGACAGACCAGCTCATTCCGGCTTCTCCGACGGTTCATCCTTGATCTCCGTTTCCTCGTCGCTCTCCAATCTTGTTCGAGTGATTTTACGGAAATCAAATGGCAAGTTGCCCCTTAAAAATATATATATAAAAAATGAATTAACAGATGGACCACTGACATTGCAGAGGTCATGGGTTTGAATCTCAGGGAGCATGCAAATTGTGACCCTTGCCTCTCGTGTAAGTCACTTTGGATGAAAGAGTCAGATAAACTGAGTATACGTGAATATGAAACATGTCCAGGCATCCCAGTGACCAGTGGGACACGACATTAAGGGCCTTGCTCAAAAGCCCAATAGTGAAATCCATGCTAAACATGGGATTTGAACCGGCAACCTTCCGTTTGGAGTCCCAACCGGCAAAGCCACACAGTGTTTCCAAGAACAGCACCAGAAGAGTGACACACATGTATGCATATGCAAATAAAAACGCTGCTATATACCTGAGCTTGGTCTTCATTTTGCTGACCTCACGGTTCATGTGGTCAGCGGACTCAGTTGCATCCTCCAGCTCCCTCTGCAGCTTCCTGCGAGAGGCATGCGCCCTCTGCGCCTCGTCCTCAGCCTCCTCCAGCTGCCGTTTCAGCTGCTTCATGCGGTTGCTCATCTTCTCTGCCTGCAGGGAGAGTCACGGGCGTCAGAGTCCTGCTGCACAACTAAGCTTCTCTGGGGAAAAACCAGCCTCCCCGTGTGTGTATCTGAGCCTGGGAATTTCTGGGAAACCGATTTGTGTGACAGAAACCCCAATACTGTACTCCTCCGTGCTGCACTTTCTGCCAGAATCCAGTTCAGCTCGTGAAACTTATAAGGTTTATGGGTCTAGGTGAGAAACAGCAAAAATGCAACAACTCTGCTAAACAGCTGTGACTTGAGATGTCCATCAATCCATTTTCTGTAACCACTTGTGCTAGTCAGGGTTGCAGGGGGTCTGATACCGATCCCAGAGGCTACGGCACAAGGCAGGGAAGAACCCAGGATGGGGCACCAACCCATCGCAGGGCAAACACACGCCGTTCGCTCACACCTACAGGCAATTTGCTAACTCCAATTGACCTCAGCATCTTTCTTTGGAGTGTGGGGGGACACCTGGAGGAAACCCCCCCCCCGCCATCACGACACAGGGAGAACATGCAGACTCCACACACTCGAACCCAGTTCCCAGAAGCACCAGAGCTAACCACTGCACTGCTTCTTCACCTTTGTGATTTAAAAGAAAATAACAGCTCAAAACTACTTTGAATATTTTTGGTGATATATTGAGAAAGTGATGAGCCATCTCCACTCACAGCCCCGTTCTCGGTGACTGGTGTAGACCACTCACAGCCCCCTTCTCGGTGACTGGTGTAGACCACTCACAGCCCCCTTCTCGGTGACTGGTGTAGACCACTCACGGTCTTGTTTTTAGAGGATTTTAACTCCCATCTCCTGACACTTAGCTAACAGGGTTTAATGTGAGAGTTTTAGCCACCTTCTAGAGCACAGTGTATTTAGATCAGAACAAGCAGAATCATTGCAAAATAGAATGACCTGGTCTTTGAATTGATCCGAGTTCCTCCTCTCATCATCCACCTGCAGAATGACCTCCTTCAGCTTCTTCTCAGTGCGACGCACCGTCTTGTTGGCCTGCTGTCTCTCCCTGAGTGAGCCAAGGAGAAGGTGGGGGGGGGGTCAGAGAGTTTTGGTAGCGAGCAAAGCTGTGAGATCCCAGCATCTGCAGGTTGACTCAAGCTCTCACCGGCTCTCCATCTCCAGTTGCTCCTCCAGCTGGGCGATCTTGGCCTCCAAGGAGGTGATGGAAGCCTTGTACTTGCCCCTGACTGTATTCTCCAGCTCCTGCAGCTTCAGCTTCAGCTCCTTGTTCTGGCGATCCAACTGAGATCGTGCCCCCTCCAGGCGCTGGGAGGTACTGCGCTCTGTGGTCAGCTCGATATTGGCTTGATCGAACTGAGGCGACAAGGATAGTATATTAAAGGGGGCATATTATGCTTTTCCCATTCCCTATAGTGTGTTATATAGTTTGTGAAAAAAGGGGGCATTTCCATCCCCATTGTCTGCATTCCCTCCCTTACACTGCTCCATCCCCCGCTGTCTACATTCCCTCCCTTACACTGCTCCATCCCCCGCTGTCTACATTCCCTCCCTTACATTGCTCCATCCCCCGCTGTCCACATTCCCTCCCTTACACTACATCATCCCCCGCTGTCCACATTCCCTCCCTTACACTGCTCCATCCCCCACTGTCCACATTCCCTCCCTTATATTGCTCCATCCCCCGCTGTCTACATTCCCTTCCTTACATTGCTCCATCCCCTGCTGTCTACATTCCCTCCCTTACATTGCTCCATCCCCCGCTGTCTACATTCCCTCCCTTACACTACACCATCCCCCGCTGTCCACATTCCCTCCCTTTCACTGCTCCATCCCCCGCTGTCCACATTCCCTCCCTTA
>JAODLC010000049.1:2210379-2226348 GCA_026781145.1 Hippopotamyrus pictus
CCGCTGTCCACATTCCCTCCCTTACACTGCTCCATCCCCCGCTGTCCACATTCCCTCCCTTACACTGCTCCATCCCCCGCTGTCCACATTCCCTCCCTTACACTGCTCCATCCCCTCCAAGCCCTCAGCACCTGCATTTGTATCTTCTTCATGCGATCGTTGAGGAGCTCCAAGTTGTTCTGCTCCTCCTCCACCTCCTCCTCCAGCTCGCTGATGCGTGCCTCCAGCCTCCTCCTCTCCTCTGAATTCAGTGAACTGCATGTTGAGAAAAAGGCATGATTAGCAGGGTGAGACCTGCAGCGTCTCCAAACTGGGTTTCCACACAAAGGCATCATCAACTCCAAGTTCCTCTAAGGAGATTCATGGCCGATTCATCACGTCTGCCCTGCCTTTGCCAAGCACTGCGCCTAGGACCACAGCCTCTAAAGCAGTCCGCCTCACTCATGCACACGGAGATGCCTCACTTCTTGCCAGACTGGCTGTTGATCTCCTCTTGCAGCTCGTCTCTCTCCAGCTGAGCCTGTCTCTTCATCCTTTCGGCTGCGGCCAGTTCCTGCATAGTCGTGCGGTGAGGAAAATCAGGAGAGAAAAATTCCTGGTCTACAGATCCCACTGGTCTACAGATCCCATAGTGAGTCATGCGATCACACTGACCTCCTGCAGCTGGATTATGTCAGCCTCCATGTTCTTCACCTTCTTCTCATTCTCCTTGGACTGGGCCAGGATCTCCTCACGGGACAGGCGGGTGTCATCCAGCTCGCGGAGTACATCCTTCATCTGGGCCTAATATTGGGACAGAAAGACGTAAACTTCCGCATTCTGGGGAGGGCAGACATTGCTCCCTGACGAGGAAACGGCACGTGGGACCTCAGGCCCCACTGCTCACCTGCAGCTTCTTCAGCTGCTTCAGGGCCTCTTCGCGGCTCTTGTTGGCAGCTTCGATGGCAGCTTCCAGGTCCTTGAGGTCCACCTCCAGCTTCTTGCGGGCTGCCACAGCGATCGTCCGTTGTTTCCGCTCATCTTCCAGCTCTACCTCCATCTCCCGCACCTGCATGGGATGGCACAAAAGGTCAAGCGAAAATTATGTATTTGTTCTCGGATCTGAAGAGGAAACGAGAGCAGGCTGTTCAGCATTTCCTACAGAAATCCACTTGACCATTTGACCTGGTCTGCTAACCATATCCATCCACGGCAGTGTGCTGTCTAAGCTTGACCTACATCTATAGCTGTTGCTCTGGTGTTCACCGCACCTGCTTGACCAGCTGCCTCTTCTTCTCCTCGCCCGTCTCGTCTCTGCCCTGAAGGTCACGCTCGAACTGGGCCTTCATGGCTTGCATGTTGACCTCCAGCCTCAGCTTGGCGTCCTCGGTGGCCTGCAGCTCGTCCTCCAGCTCCTCCAGCTGGGTCTTCATCTCCTCCAGTTGCTGCTCCATGCCTCGCTTGGACTTCTCCAGCTCGTGGACCTGTGTGTACACAACACCTCATTGTAGAGTCCGCTACATAGAGCACACATACCTGCATCATGTACGGTACCAGTCAAAATTCTGGACATGCCGAGTCGCCTAAAAAGACTGATAGCGTGTTGCATCACATGACCTGGCCACCAGACCTAAACACGTTGGAAATGGTTCTGGAGTGAAGGAAAAGCAGCCAATGAGTGCTCAGCATATATGTGGGGCCTCCATCGCTGGAAAAGCATCCCAGGAGACCACCTTGTCCCAGCCAGTCCCTGGAGCAACTGGGCTTAAGGACCTTGCTCGAGGGCCCAATGGTCAGATCACTCTGCCAACCCAGGGATTTAAACCAGCAACCTTCTGAGTCCCAACTCACAGAGGTACCCCCCCCAACCAACAAAATGTAATTTTTTTTAGTTAATGCTTTTTTCCAGTCAGTACATAACTCCATATATGATTTTATAGTTTGTATGTCTTTATAATAATTCTAAAATGTAGAGAACAGTACTCATGAACTTTTCCATGCGGAAGTGTGTCTAAACCTTTGACGCGAAGCCTCCACAGCAGCACCCCACCTCCAGACACAAACACTTACATTCTTGCCCACGTCATCCTTTGAGGAGACCAGGTCCTCCATCTCAGCACGGAGTAGCTTGTTAGCACGTTCCAGCTCCTCCTTGGAGTCTATGAGCGCCTCCAGCTCGCGGGCCAGCGCCAGGGACCGCGTCTCCTTCTCCCTGGCTTCCGCCTCCGCCCGGTCCCGCTCCTCCGCATAGCGGCTCGAGATGGACTTCTCCTCTGCGAGCATCTGGGATTCAGTGTGAACACAGGAGGGGAGAAGAGAAGGACGATGGTATCAATATTGTATTCCCACTATAAGGGGAACCCAACTGTGTCATATCAAACAAACTTGTTTTTATGCAATAGGAATGAATGGTTGTTCAGGAAATACTTTATTGTTGACACGCCCAAGAGTCACAGAACACGGGGATGAGAAACGTGCATGTAAATGGTCTGCAGAGTCTTAAGCTACAAACCAATGGGTGTAACTTTCGGAACCAAGAGGAGAACAATTGATCGGGTGACTCACCTGGTCAAACTTCTTCTGCTTCTTCTCCAGGTTGGACACGATCTGCCTCAGGTGGTCCTGATCCACCGTCAGGTCGTCCAGCTCCTGCTGCAGGCGGGTCTTGGTCTTCTCCATCTTGTCGTAGGCGGAGCACTTCTCCTCAAAGCGCTGGCTGATCCCTTCCACGTCGCGCTGCAGCCGCTTCCGTATCTCCTCCGTGTTTTCCAGGGCGCTCGCCTCCTGGTCGGCCTTCTTCTTCACGTCGGCCAGCTGGGGAGCAGGGGAGAGGCCCGGGGTGTTTTTCTGACATTTGTAATACCCCTAACGGTACCTTTGCACAACTTTATCTGAATGTATTATGCAAGAAGCGCTGAAGAATATGCCCGGAGCTTCCTGGTGGAAAAGATACTACTGACTGCATTTCCAAAATTTTCGACCTGTCAAAATATGTCGAGCGTGTCATATGCTAACAGAAGCAGGTGATCCTTCTCCAGTCCAACCCCACAGAACGGCGGTGAGCTACCTGAGCCTGCAGGGCGGCGATCTGCTTCTCGGCATTCTTCTTCGCCTCTTCCTCTTCCTCCAGCTGCTCCCGCAGGCTGTGGTGCTCATCTTCCAGCTGCCGTAATCTTGTGGACTGCGACAGCTTCTGCCGCGTCTCCTCCGTGAGCAGCTCCTGTCGGGTGACCAGAGAGAGAGAGAGCATGTGAGAGAGATCGATCCGTAAAACGACACCAGTAGCGTAGCTTGACCTGTGGTTTCCCATGGTGCCCCGGTGTACAATCACGGTCATCAACACACCAAACTATTTGCAACAAGCTAACTAATTTTATAGAGTTTTAATTAAACCAGCGATGCTTTAACATGCATCTGTGCCAAACCTGTATGTCCTGGAGCTGCGACTCCACAGAAGAGCAGTCTTTCAGGGCCTTGATGGACTTGCTGTCAGCCTCGCTGAGCAGAGTGTTGGCATTCTCCAGCTCCGCCTGGGACATATCGGAACGAGGGTCAGAGGACAGGAAACAGAGGAATGTTTTCCTAGCTCTACAGCTTCTGGTTTTCAGGCCATTTGTACGCAGATCAAACCACGAACCCCAAGCCACTTCTACATTTTAGCACATCAGCTCAGTCAGACCCAGCTCTGCCATCGGAACAGTGCCGGAGGCGTCCTACCTGCAGCTTGGCCGCGCGCTCGGACAGCTCCGTGCGGCTCTTCTCGCTCTCCACGAACTTGACCTGCAGCTCCTGCACCAGCGTCTCCGCCTTCTTCCTGCGCTGCTCCGACTCAGCCTTGCCCTGCATCAGCGTCTGCACCTCGATGGTCAGCTCGTTGCGCTCGCTCTCTAGGGCCTGCTTGGTTTTCTCCACGGACACCTTGTTCTGAAAGGTGACAAAAAAAGGGCAGTGTGTCACATAGGCAGTCATGAGGACAGCAGGGGGAATTCTGGAGGTGCCACAGATACACAAATTATGTGAAAAAATAATGACAACAGGGGGTCTGTGAGCGGTTGCAGGGGGTCGGCATAAATGCATCAAAAAAATTGTCAAGGGGGACTTCCCTGCATGAGAAATATGAAAGCCCCCCCCATCCCCAGGAGCCTGATTCTTAGTTTCCCATGTGACCTCATCGGGTGGGGAGGGGGGAGGGTCTGCAGCCCTGGCCTATTTTCATTTTGGGGTCCCTGGTTATAGGAAAGTTGAAAACCACCGTCTTGAAAATCGGTCTGTGTTCCAAGAGTAATGGCTACAGGTCAGTGAATACAGCCTACGACCTTACATCAGCATCACATCAGGGCGAAAACGTGGACTCTGGCGGTCCCTGCAGGTGGGACTGAGAAATACGAGTTGATTTATATGCATTTTTTTTTTAGAAATGTAGAGTACTCTGCATAAGTCTTGGGCCGTCAAAGAAAACGATGCTCAGATGACTAATCCGTCAAAGCGTACCAGCTTAGTCGCTTCAGAACCTCCCCTAAACTCACCACAGTATTTACAGCAACCACCCAAAACACCTATGCATTTTTTGACTTGACCACTAGCACGCCTCATATGGCTAATCAATATGTTATTGATTTTTGTTAATTAAATTAATGAACTGATCTGGTGACGAAATGTGACAAATACATGGAACGGCTGAGGTGCCCCTGAAGGGAGGTTTGGGAACTGAAGCGGTGTCCATCTAGCCGTCCAGTAGGATATCGGTTTGATCCGGCACCTACCCGCTTGGCCTGCTCCAGCTGCTCGTTGAGTTCGTCAAAGGCTTGGCTGTGCTTCTGCCGCACCTCCATCAGCTGCTGCTCGTGGGTCCGGGCGTCGTCCTCCAGCGTCTTCTTAAGATGCGTCACCTCCATCTCGCGTTTGGTCCTATCAGGGCCGCAGAGAGGGGACTGTTTGTTAGGTTAGGTAGGTACTGTATTAAAATGCGGTTTCGCCTTACGATATCTTCACCAGAACGTAACCCCACTGTAACCTGGGGAGAGGCTGTATTTGAAAATTGAGATCTTTCCTTTATTTAAACTGACTATTACTACTTACCTTCAATAAGAAAAAATATCACTGCATAATGTGTGTGTGTGTGTGTGTGTGTGTGTGTGTGTGTGTGTATGTGTGTGTATATACACACACACCTCAAAGGTCCTGTAAATATTCTCCTCACTAAACAGCATGTGATCAGTAGGCACTGCATTGCACTGCACTGGTTGATGTACATCCACAGCCAGTCTGGAGCCACATCTCCGCCCCCACCGGCTCCACACCTGAGCTCCTGCTGGGCCGCGGTGGAGTCCAGCGTGTCCTCCAGCTCCGTCTTCAGGGCCTCCAGCTCCTCGCCCAGGTCCCGCCGATGCTTCTCGGCCTTGGCGCGGGCTACCTTCTCCAGCTCCAGGTCCTCCTGAAGCTCGGACAGCTGTGCCTCCAGCTCACGGATCTTCTTCTGAGCCTGGTTCTTCTGGGCCGCCTCCTCTTCAATCCTGAGAGAGGAGGAGTTTCTCAGAGTGCTCTAGCAGACTCATGGATTTTTGATGCGTCATTTATAACTACAAAGAGTAACACACATACTAGAAGGAACTTCGATCTAAAATAACAAACCAGAAAGTTTAGTAAATTCTGACAGGAGAAAAGCAGGCCCTCACGTGACCAGCACGACTTCCCCACCTGGCCAGAGCAGCCTGGAGCTCCTCCTCCTTCTTGGCCAGCTGGGCACGAAGCTCGGCGATTTGGGCCTGCAGCTCGGCGATCTGGTCACTCAGCTCGGTGGAGTCGCCTTCCAGCTTGCGTCGATTCTTCTCCAGCTCCTGCCGCAGCTTCTCCTCCTTGCGCAGACGGTCTGAAATCAGGGGTGAAAGGAAAGCTTAATAAAAAAAAAAAAAGGGACACGGAAAACAGATGGCAGGGGACGGAGATGACAGGTCAACAGCGGAGGAGTCCACCCACCCTCCAGGTCAGTGATCATGGCCTCATGCTTGTTCTTCAGCTTCTGCAAGCTCTTTGACTTCTCCTCCTCTTCCGCCAGGTTGGTGGTAAATTCGGAGACCCTCTCTTCCATAAGTTTTTTCTCCTGTAGCCATAAGACAATATTTTGTGTTTATCTTGCAGACTGTGGATCTAATCTGCCATAAAGTATAAGAGAACTTCAACATAGCTGCACAAATCCACTGGAATACTAGCCCACACTAGTAGCATGCGGATTAAGATTAATTTTAACAGAGCTTCTTATTTCAGTCTTAACGCCGAACCTTTTGGAGTTTGTTATTCTGGTCGTCCAGAATCATGACGTCCTCCTCAAACTTCTTCATCTTAGCCTCCAAGGTGACCTTCTCTAGCTGCAGCTTCTGCCTGGCCCCCTCCTCCTCATCCAGCTGCTGCTCCAAATCCTTCAGGAGGCAGAAAAGCTCAGCACGTCAAGACCGGAGCCGTCGACAAAGCCCACGCCGTGGTCGCGCCGCACCAGAGCGCCTTCAAGCCTCCTTGCTCATCTCACCGTGATGTTCTGCTGCATCTTCTTCTTCTCGGTCTGCAGGTGGTTGGCCCGCTCCTCCTCCTCCTCCACACGGGCCTCCAGGTCGTGCAGGATCTCCTCCAGCTCCTGCTTCTTGGCCGCCAGCCGCGCCCGCATCTCCTCGGCCTCGGCGCACAGCTCCGTCTCCGCCTGCAGCTGCTCCTGCAGGGCCTGCTTCTCCGCATTCAGCTGAGGACGGCGAGGGAAAGAAAGGTCGTCGACTCGGGGGTCGGCTGTGTGTCTGCGGCTGGTCGTCATTCAGCCTTAGATGGTCGTGTGCAAAGACTTTATTTTATTACAGTAAATAAATCCTCAATTAATCCCCAGACTGCAAGCTTCTCATTCTGGACATATTACCTCTGAATCAACTTACCAGAGCTATTTAGCACATCAACCACCTACCACTCCCACAGCCGTCTGACGTGTTCATACCTGCAGCTGTTTCTCCTCCATCTCCTGCATCACCCGCTCTGCATTCAGGTGCTTCTCCTTTATCTTTACCAGCTCTTCATCCTTGGCTTGCAACACATCGTCCTGCCTGCTCACCTGCAGCAGTGGCTTCACCTGGGGGGCGATTCACACAGCACATTGAGCGTCTTTCCAGGAGCTCAGGGACACCCCCCGCAGCACAGAGTGGGACTAATTTTATCAGGAGTTTGATGCCCAGGACCAGTCCACTTTCTCTTTGTTTTGAGGGAACTTTGATAAATGATGCTGCAGTTCAAGTCTTATTATCCCTCTATAACTTTACTACTGATATTTCAAGAAGAAAATAACACACCGAACCGTTAAAGTGGTCGGGCTTTTTCAGCCCCGCCTGGTCAATTTTTAACACCCATTGTCTGAGAAACTTCCAGTGATTAGCGATAGCAAGCTATTAGCTGTGGCTCAGAAAAAACACGCCAGACTATGTCGAGCAATCGTGATCTATTGTGTGCGTGAGAAAACTCACTGGTTAGCATTCTGAAGTGCTGTTGCAGAATTTTCAATTTGTAAAATTATTTTGTTTTGGACTGGCTCAGTGTTAAACTTGTCATTTATTTTGTTGACCAGCTAATAATAAATAAATAAATAAATAAATAAATAAATAAAAATAAATCTTCTATTGTCACCGTGGGGTAAATCTTTTTTACAACTCCCTCAACTTCGCAGAGTAAGTTGTCTGCAAAGGGCACCCATGCGGTGCCCAGGGAGCTGGGGGTTAAGGGTCTTGCTCAAGGGCCTACAGATGTGCTGAGGCTGGCTTTGAACTGGCGACCTTGTGATTACAGGCACACAGGCTTAGCCCACTGAGCCACACACTGCCCCCAGTGACCCACCAAGAATTCTCTCCTGATTGGCCAACCCTGGCCTGGTGCATGGGGGAGACACGGCAGTCGCAAGCCAACACCATCGCTGTCACAGTGGGAGCGGACGGCGCCCAGTGCAGACCTACCTTGGTGAAGAGTCTCCACCACTGCCAGTTCCTGAGCTTCAAGTAGGCCGCACAGTTCCTCTGGATCACTTTCATGGCAGTGAGCTGCTGCTGCCTCTTAGCAAACGCCCTGAAATACAAGCAAGGGACAATTATCCAAACTGTAACCAGCACCGAACAAAGAACCTTCATATTCAGGGAACTTAAGACAAGTGGCTGCGTCCGAAGTCCTCACTTGCGGGCAACGTAACCACGGCACCAGGCCTGGAAGGTGATGATGACGTCTGTGATCTTCATGTCACGCTCCTCCTCCAGGTGGGCAAGCACACCAGCACGGAAGAACACTTTGCTCTGGCCGATCCGGTACAGGTTGGGGTCCAGCTCCAGGGCTTTGATCTGAGTGGAACAAGAATATATTTCATGAATGGCTAGATGCACGCACACACACACACTCATTGTTCTATAGTCTTTTTCTATCCCTTTGCAAAAATGCAAGCTGAACTTTCTCATGGTTGAATCACTACTTGCTCCTGGTCAACCGGATGTGAAAAGGTCAGGCATGAAGACACTTACCATGAGCACACAAGCCTGTTTGCCGTCCATGAAGCCCTTCGGAATGGCGTTGGGAGTGAGGATTTCGTACCTGGAGGTGAAAGGAGATGCAACAATGATGCAGAAACGTCTACATCTGGGTCGAGCGCGGTTAGCCCAAGACGACGACAGAAAGCCAAGACGAGGCAGCAGCTCAGAAACGTGGCCGTCCTCACCTCTGCCTGAACTCCTGGAAAACGATCCGGTTGGGGAAGCCCTGCCTGCAGATTCGGATCCCCTCCAGAACCCCGTTACACCTCAGCTGGTCCAGAACCAGGTGGGGGTCCAGCTTCCCGGCCTGTAAAATTGCATTCAGTCTTTTAATTGTCGCATGAATGTTTGTTGTCTTGCCAATGAGCCTGTGCTATTGTGGGTGAGGAGAGAGGCTTTTCCCTGTAAGAAGGTAGTTGATTTTTAAATGAGATTAGATATCCTCACTTGGCACAGAGTCTTTTCATTCAAAGAATGGTGCCAACATTTAACATTTTAAACAAATACAATGCAATCACTTGAGTTCCCCCAGAAAGACATATGCAATGTTTTGGCATGTGGTTTTCCATCTCCCTCAAAATAAAATGGTACATTCAAAGTGTTTCTAAGCTTGAATAACTGTCAGATAACCGACCCGGTGACGGATGAGCAGCTGAAAGAGAAAAGGGGCCGTTTAGCATTGGGCACAGATGCTGTAAACTGCACGACAGCTGACAGAAACATCAGTGACGGCGTAATCTGTAGTCTTTAGGACCCTGGGGCGGGCTTCACCTTCTTCTCGTGGTTGGGGATGATGCAGCGGACGAAGTTGGGGTTGGTGTTCCTCAGCGTGGCCATCAGCTTGGACAGCTGCTCCTTGTAGAGCTGGCCCACCGTGCGGAACATGCCCTTGCGCGTCTTGAAGGCCCCGGGGATGGACTCTGACATGCCGGCCACCTTGTCCAGGCCCACGATACGGTCCACTGAGGGGGGGGGGGAGGGGCACGTGCAAGGAAAGGGGGGCTTCGTTACTGACTGGAAATCAACTCCAGACCATCCTCATGAGGATGAAGACATCAGTTCAGAATCCACACGCCCCTCGATGAAAAAAAAAAAAAAAAGTAGTGACCAAACCATAAACACAGAGTGTGAGCGGGACGGCGGCGGGGGGGGGAGTTCACAAGGGCAAAGCGTGCGGCACACGAGACCAAGCCAAAAATGCAGTGAGGGAGTGGTGTGTGTGTTCAGTGTTACTGAGCTGTGTGCCAATACCTCATGACGCTACATTCTGGAAACACAACACATGCAATAAGTCTGATTCAGTAAAGTTGTGTGTATCTTTGAAACCCTTATCAGCCCTGTCTTAAAGCAGTGATGGAACTGACAGAAATGCATAAAACTTCAGAATTAAGTTTTAAATTAGCATGTATCCTCAAACTGATTTCTTTTCATCTGTGAGCATCTACCAATTTTGCACATGTGCGTGTTTTTGTGTATTTGCGCAGTGGTCAAAAATAAGAAAAATCACACCCATGCAGTATATACCGGTTGCTGCAGTACTGTATGACCAACACCAGGGGGCCCAAACCACACTATTACACAGAAGGAGAAGGAAGAGAGTTCAGTGGAAGAAGAGCAAGGTCCAACTCAGGGGAAAAAAAAACTACAGAGGAAAAAAACAGCCTGAACTACTTATAATGACACGCTGGAAATATCAAGCGGAAGCTACACTGCTGAGGAGAGAGAAGGGAGAGAGACGTCAAGAAGCAGAAAAACAAAAGATCACCTGAGTCTAGGTGAAGGATAGGAGAACGCTGATAAAAATAGGCTCTCTGACAGTTCAGTACCTCTAAGTGTGTGAGAGAGGAGGAACACAGGATACAGGATAGAACAGGACAAGGCAGAAAAGAAAAGGCAAGGAGGGGGGACAGGCAGATGGATACCACAAGAGAGAGAGATCAGAAGAAGCTGAAGAGAGAACACACACAGAGTGCGGAGCGGTGCACTCTGACACCGGTGTGATCTAATAATGACGTCCAGGTGGAGCAAGATCATATTCCTATTTTATAATAATTATAAAAATGTAACTGGTCACCTAGAGGCATTTCAAAACCTTTATTAAATTGAATTGAAATTCTCTGACACAAGGTCTCGATAATGACCAGTAGGTGGCGTTGTGACTTTCATGTACAGAAGTAGGTTGTTTAAATACTGTGCCCGTCTGCTTACCGTCTTTCCACAGCTCAGACACAAACTTGTCTGAAGACTGGTTAAGGAGCGTGGCCACATTGTCATTCAGAGGGTCCATGTTCTTCATCAGCCACTCAACTGCCTTGTAGTCCACCTGGGGGGGGGGAGAGCAGACATTAGAAACTTATAGGACACTGATCTTCTGTACACCTATGCCTCCAAAACGTCTAACAAGCAGTGATGATCAATGACGCCAGCATTATATATGGGAAATCTATTACCTTGCCAGCATAGTGCATGATGCAGAAGTCGGCTTCATCCTTGAGTTTTTTGGGCTTTTGGAACTTGGGGTGGGTGCCCAGCTCCTGGCCCACCTTCTCCACAAAGCTCTTGTCTGTGGCCTTGGGGAACCAGCACTCCTCGTCCAGCAGGGCCAGGATGCCCGGGGGACTGGCCTTAAGTGCCGGGAGATCGATAGAAATTCAGCCCAGGAGATCGTGATTCGGGAAACGGAAACGCATACATCTGGAACAGGAATCACCGGACGGACTTACGGGCTTCTCGATGAGGTCGATGCAGGGCTGCAGGTCGAGGCCGAAGTCGATGAAGCTCCACTCGATGCCCTCCCGCTGGTACTCCTCCTGCTCCAGGATGAACATCGTGTGGTTGAAGAGCTGCTGCAGCTTCTCGTTGGTGTAGTTGATGCACAGCTGCTCGAACGAGTTCAGCTGCAGGGAGGAAACAAGGAGAAGACCAATGTACCCACTGAGTTTTAATACCCTGAGAGACCATCAATACTGCAAATTGGTAGGATATTTAGATAATATGCCAGGATTGTCCTAGCTTTTATTACACAGACAGCCTCTGAACTTTGAGTAAGTTAGTCCTGTGATCCCCAAACTACTAATCTGAGACTAATGCTTCTACACATTTGTTCGGTTCCAGATCTCCATGTTCAAGCATTTGGCTTAATTATAAAGCTTGATGATATTAAAGTTCCACAAAGTGTTTGCTCATACAAGGAAGAAACATGAACACAGGAGGAGAGCAGACCACTCCTGAGCCGCTCTTTCTGTAATACCTCGAAGATCTCGAAGCCGGCGATGTCCAGGATACCGATGAAGGAGGCGCCCTGACGCTTGGTCTTGTCCAGGGCCTTGTTGATGCGCATGACCAGCCAGCGGAAGAGGCGCTCGTAGGTGGCCTTGGCCAAAGCCTCCACGGCGAACTCGGCCTGCTCCTGCGTCTGTGCCTTCTGCACGTAGTCGCGGCCCACCTTGATGCGCGGCGACAGGATGGAGCGAGTGAAGTCGGTCACGTTCATGCCCATCAGGTGGCAGACTTTCTGAGCGGCTGTGGGGGGAGGGAGGGTGTTAAAAGAGGAGGAGTTAGACCAGGTGGGCGGCCTTTCCCTGGATTGGAGCAGCTGCAGGGTGTACCGTACTGGGGTGCCAAGTATAAATAAAAAAATTAAAAAAAAAGTATAAATTAAATGTAACCGACATTTCCATGGAAAAATACTCCCTTCCCAAAGTCGTCGTACTTCAACTGGTTTCAACAAGCCCTATAAAGCTATTGTGGGATGTGGCAAAAAAAAAAACACAGCAAACATTGCCAAAGCCTCCCAAAGAGCAGGAGGTGCTGATGGAGCATGTTACCCGTGTCGTCGGGCATGGAGGCCTGGTCAGAGTGACGTTCCTTCTTGAAGGAGATGTTCCCCAGCTGGAGCACGGCTGATACCACTCTTAGCATTCCTGATGGGGGAGGATAACGGCGAGCGTCACGCGACAGAACACCCAGGGAAGCCAGAAGCTAAAGGGGAGAGATGCGGCTCTTTGTTACCTATCTGCTCATCTTCTGGGATGCTCATGATCTTCATGGCTTCCATGGTCTCGGTGTAGAGGTCCTTGTCCTGTTGACCGGGGATGGTCACAAGACCGTTGGACAGGAAGCGGTACTTGTTGAAGCCCTCCAGACAAAGCTCCGCTATTGTGGGGAGGGACAGGTGGAAGATGATAGGTATGGGGGTCAAATGCAGCCATTATAGGCCCCTTCAGAAGGGGATGTAACCCAGGTGCCACAAAAAACACACAAAAGGTGAAAACTGTCACTACAGAACCACTAGACGACAGCAGAGATGTGGACCATTCAGTCACAGGACAGCTGTTACAGAAGTGAATTATTATGAAGACAAGCACAACTGGAACAAACTACTGAAACAGATCAAAATCAGGAGTATATCAAGCCAGTTTCAAAAACAAAAATCAGTCAACAGCAAAGATCTGGGCTGCCGATTATCTCGTTCTTTTTAGCTTTGCTATCAGATATGCCTAAAGAGCTGATTTATCAGTTAATCGTCTAAAGGAGGTTACGGTCTGGTGCAAGGCAAGCAAGTTTCACTAGATCAGAGGCCAGTGCCAAAATGTGTGCACAAGGTTCACACAGAGATCATGACTGCAGACATCTGAGGTATAGAGGACAAAGGGCTTGCTTTAAGGGCAGGAGGCGAACAAAACAAACAAACAAACACAAAAGGAGGAGTGAAACTGCTGCAGATTACAACGTTACACGTACAGCGTAACTTGTCCCCTGCGCCTGACAGCATGTAGTAGAACATGTGAAATGTCCTCTCGTCCTTGGCCTGCCGGATGGCGCGTGACTTCTCCAGTAAGTCTGTCAGAAACACTGTCAAGGAAGGCGTGGACGAAACAGACATCTGGCTGCAGACAAACATGAAGAGGGGGTGGGGGTTGGGGGGGGCGGTGAAGCCCACATACTTTACCATTAATGGACATGTGTACTATGTAAACCTTAAGGCCGGAGCTGTTGTTTTCGCTTCGCCACCACCCCCCTTTCCCTTTAAAACAAACAAAATCTCTGTTCTCTGCAGTGTGGAATTTCGTTCGACTGCAGTACAGGAAGTAAGACTACAAGCAATATTTACAGCGCAGAAAAAAAAGGAATACACATTGCACTGTTCCTCCAAACTTTGGGGGATGTCTATAGGTCGCATTTATAAATGGCAAGCTGCCACGGTGGAGGATACAGGTCTCGATGTTTGCTCCGACTATGTAACCGTTGACGTCGAAATTGATCCTGATGAATTTTCCCTACAAGAGACAAGTACATCTTTTTTGCCTTCATTTTAATTATTATTTAGACACAGAACACCACAACGCAGTGCCGAATCCTTACGAATCGTGAAGAGTTGTCATTCTTCACTGTCTTGGCGTTACCAAAGGCTTCTAGGATGGGGTTGGCCTGCAGCAGTTGTTTCTCCAGCTCCCCCTGGTGGATACATAAGGTACCATACACCATTACATGCGACTTGGTTACCTAGGGTCAGGGTTGGGTTTTTTTTTTTTTTTTTTTTTTACTTTATTCAGTACACTTGCAAGCTGAAATTCTTGTGCTTCTGAACAAATTCAAGGCAAAAAAATTTCCACGAGCACACTGACACCAACTTGAATTGTTGACACAAAGGTCACCATCTTCCACCTCACCAATGGATAGCTGACCTACCTGGCACATTACACCACGGCGCCCACGCTCACACCAGCACACATGTTCACACACTGCCGTGTTAGTGCCCACGCCCTGACATCCCAGAGTCGACTCAGTCACTTCCCTGCGAGTGTCCCATCACCGCCGGCCCAGAGAGTGACCTTCAACCCCCATGCAGAAGAGCCCACCACGACGCACTGCGGTGTCACGACCTTTGACCTTTGCACTGCATGAAACCTGAACAGTTTACACACCCAATTATAAATGTGAGCCATACATAAAATGCTACATAAATGTAGCCTTTGTTTCTTCATAATGCAAACACACCACTTGCTTCCCATTGGACTATATCAGGAGAATCTATTATATTCTGCAGTGTTTTCTTGTTGAAATAAAGGCGAGTTGGTTTATCATCACGGCAGAGGAGTCTGAGAGGCAGGTGACCAAGCAGGGCTCAATGCCGCATAACTGTTGGCCTCCGGTTATCCCAGACATTAAGATCTGACACACAGACACCCAGAACACGTAGAGGAGCAGAAGGGACAGAGGAAGGGCGTCTGTTCGACAGGCGGCAAGGCACACGTTTGAGGTGCTGATCGGCAGCAGGCGAGACGGGCGGCCAGAGGCGAGTCCCCGGGAAACAGGGGTGCGCAAACACGCGTTACATAGAGGCACCTCCAGAAAACCCCAAAAAAGGCACATGAACGCTTTGCACAAACAGACCAACGAGACTGAACTCACACAGACAAGAACTGCAAATGGGACAAAAGCTTCCTTTCCTAACCATAGAAATACACACATTCACTCAAACGGAGGAATTGATTACCAATACACTGAAGTTACCTGGGATTATACACATTCTTGTCTGTGTGAATTCTCTGGCTTCCCTTCAAGATAACACTTCCCACTTCCTGTCTCACCCCCGTCATGTGACCCGAACATCCTAATAATTGACTAACCCACCATATAGACACAAGACATCAGCAGCGGTGGCAAGAAAGAGAGGAGAAAGTGGAGGAGGGGGGCGAGTAAAAAAAATTAAGAAAAATGTTTTAAGGAGCGATGTGGAGAAACTCACATGGGACAGCACGCTGGCGTTCTGGATGGAGAGAGAGAGAGACAACCTCAACAACACAGCTCACTGCAAAGGCTTCTGGTCAAAGTACATTCTGGGAAGACCAGCAGAGTTCCAGCTGTCCTACAGCAGCTGACCCAGAGACACAGCGGCTCGCCCAGGAGAGTTCGCCTGTCCTCAGGACAGCAGGTCACACGCGGCCATGCGAAGGGGCCGCTTTGGACACGTGCCACCAGAAACAAGCTACATTTTGACCGGAATTCTCCAGTGAACAATGGAAGTTTGAAGAAAAAAAAAGTTCTGAAGTTGTGCATATAGACTTATAGACACCTCATTTTTTTTACATTTTAACTTTTCTTAAAGGTGCATATTAATCACCCGACAGATTAAGTTTGACGGGTGTCAAATAACTTGTGTCTGACGGTAACAGTGAATGAATGAAGGTAGACATCAGTTATCTCTCTCACACACACACAGGAATCACAATGTGGCTCGCAAGTGTGGACAGAAAGGGGGGAGAGAGACCAGGATGTGTGCGCGTGAGGGGGGGCTGAATGCCAGCATCCTGCTATTCAGAGGACAGCACTGAAAGAGAGGTGGATGGGAATATACTGAATTGGGGGGGGGGGGGAAAAGGATCAGAATAAGAAAGGGGGGGGGGGGGTTTTAAGGAGGCCACAAGGGGGGGGGGGAAGAGGAGGGGGG
>JAODLC010000049.1:2228438-2270221 GCA_026781145.1 Hippopotamyrus pictus
GGGGGGGGGGGGGGGGGGGGGGGGGGCGGTGTTCTGCCAATACACTCGCCCCAGTTCAGATTTAATTAAAATGAAAACCTCACTCCAAACTTCACCTCCTTTTTTAACATGGCTCTGAATTTCATCTCTTTGGGCACAAGTCAGGCTCTTGCAACAAAGACAGAATTTCTCTAACACCGCAAAGGTCATAGGTTCAAATCCCAGGGAGCGTACATAAATTAGTAAGACGTCCCTCTACTGTAGGTCACTGTGGATAAAAGCGTCAGATAAATGAAAAAGGTTCTCTTAAACTGTGGCCAGGGCGACCTCATTGGCTCCGGGGAAAGGGGGGGTAGGCACCCCCTGTAAGGCTTAGCAGTCAGGCGCAGGGTTGGAAATATCCCTGACCCCGACCGAGCTCCCACAGGTGCTCCGTTAACACAGCCACGTCATGGCCTTTCGTTTTCCAGGATAAACGGCAAGGAGATAGCCGGGGGGGAGGGGGTGGGGGGTGGTAGTCATACTGGCAATGATTAAAAAAAAGCTAGCAGCAGCTAAAATGGTATTAGGCGTCACATTCCAAGAGGAGGGGGCTGGTGCACATATTGTTCTGTGCTCCTTCCTGTTTACAGACTGTTAATGTAGACTACCCCCCCCCCCCCACACACACACACACACGTGCTCTGAATGAGAGAGACACCGCTGGCTGAGCGACCAGACATCTTGCCTCGGTATCTACAGATTCCCACTTTGGACAAAATCTACCAGATGACAATGTATCGGCTACAGATCTGTACTTGACATGGAATCCGCTGCTGTACCCAAGGTACATAAAAACATACAGGAGACCCATAATTCTGCAGCTATCATGAAAAACATCTGGGAGGACACGTAATTAAAAGCAAACACGCAGCAGGCAGCTGCCCGAGGGCACCCCGTGGGGCGCAGGGGACACTTACGTAGATGAGGCCGGAGTAGTACCTCTCCTTCAGGTTGTGCAGCACGGACGCCTCGTTCAGGCAGGTCAGCTCCGCCATGTCCTCCACCTTGCTGAACTTGGGCGGGTTCATCTTCTGGATGTCGTCCTTGTTGACCGTGATCTTCTTGCCGGAGTCGGCCAGCTCCACCACGCACTCATCGCCCCTCTCCTCCTTGATGGATCCGGCCTCGAAGCCCAGCCTCTCCGACGGCACCCATACCAGCTTCTTGGACGCCCAGTCGGCCTGGACCAGCGGGTTGTTCACCAGATTGCGATCCACGTACAGGAACTTGTCCGCGTCCGACATGGTTGCCGCTACAGATGGACAAGCAGGGCGAATGGTTAGAAGTTAGCATTAGGGCTCTGATACACAGACAACAAACAGCGGAGTGTAATTACTATTCAGTAAAGTTCTGAGGATACAATTACGCATGTACATTAATCTAAAAACATGATCAAATTACAGAGATTCTCATGACCGTACAAGAATAGCAGGTTGGAGCCAATGAGCACGTTAGCAGTTATTAAACCGTGCTCAAGAGCCAAGAGCAATCCCTAAAGGAGCGCACTCAGTGAGCGGTTTTAACAAAGCGGAAAAAAATATAAATGGCAAAGACTTGTTTCAAAATAACATCCACAAGGACACTAACAACCTCTGAGCGCCTGTGGCCAAAACCGTCAAGCTCCCGGCGAGCTAGACACCGCTAACCCTACGTGTCGCGTCTATAATCTGCATGGATATAACACCAAAACATAAATTTAATGAATGTGGTTTTGCATCTTCGATAGCTGCAGAATGGCCAATAGCCACTACAACAATTTCACACCAAAAATCAGCGGCACGGGGGTCAATGCACCTTAATATCAAGCACAGGCCAGGCAGCATGCTGATGCTAATGCTAATAGGCTAGGAGTCCCAGACCGAGGAGCAGACCCAGGGTCCCGGGAGGACCGAAGCAGCGCTGGGAGACTCGGTTGCGGCAGCATTCTTCACACGACTCATGTGACCCCCCCACAGCTGACTTTCATCACTGTGCCTCCCACCCCAACCAGACTGGGTGACCCGCATTCCCTGCAGTGGAGCACAGCGTACTCAACATCTCCTTAGTCTGAATCACGAATCCCACCATGACCACTAGCCACCCCCAACCTAGAAACCTTTGCCCACCCCCTCTTTTCCCTCCCCCTATTCTGTGTTTATCCAGGCCTCCAGGGCCACATTCCTCCCATACCCACTGATTATCAGAAAGGAATTCCACAACCCCCCCCCCAAAGTCGTTTTCCTGATCTACTCCAGGCTCGGTCATTCCCCTCCCTTTGCTCACATTACACCCCCCAAGAGGCTTAAACCCTCACATAAGAGCGTCATCCTTTGCTCCAACAACCCACTTGAGCAAAGTATCTCTTCCCCCCCCTCATGTTTGTTGGGGCTCTGTGTCGCTACTTCTGCTGGGACATATCGAACCACTATCACAACCATGCCAGCCCAGTGTCCTGTTAACTCTTCAAAATCCCATGCTTTGTACTCTAAAGACACTTTGGGGTATCGTAGGAGTTTCGCAAGTGTGCGTCTGGTCTGGTATACTTGGAAATACTAGGAGACTCAAGATCAAAAACACATTTGTTCATGCACACTTCCAGTTATAGAAGCAAAATAAGAACAAACAGCTTTAAATGGTAACATCAGGTTAAGCAAAGAGTCATTCCACACGGCAATCAAGGCCTGCAAACATGACTCAAACAAGGATTATTCCTGACGTCAAAGCGAAATCAGAGGCTGGCTGGTGCCGAACTGAGCAAGCTACATGTGAAAACCCCTTTTGCAGAGCCTTCAACCTTCCTACGAAGAAATCGGGCAAATATTTTACAGATTACCGTTCTAAAGAGGCGATTTACAGACGACTGTCCTGAGGTGGCATCTGCAGAAACACTGTCGGACCAAGAAGCGAGTGCCAGTCGGGAGCTACAAATCCGAGATTATAATGTCAGCAAGTTCATTTCTGGAAGGCGGCAAGAAGGGGACAGCCACGACGGCAGGAAGTTAGACAGGTTGAAACCAGAGAGAGGCTCCTGCTGCAGTTAACGAGCCATAGAGCCTCGTTAAGAGCTATTCCCTCAGCAGACGTGTTTTGCGCACAGGAGGGGGCTGCCGGACTCATTTGCCCGCCTGCCAGAGCTTCATAAGACATTTTAGTGCGGAGGCCGTTGGCTGGCTACAGGAAAGACGGTAAGGTTCCTTCATTAATGCGCTCCCCTTCCGCTCATCCATTTCAGGTACCAGCAGGAAGATCATATAGATCTGATAGCTTTTCTTTTACAATGTGCAATATACACAATACACAACCTATATGCTTTGAAGTCTACATGCCAAAAGGTATTCAATTGCCTTAAAGTTTCATTAATTTTCATTGTCTTTCCACTCAAATTGCTTGCTCCTCTATGCTGCAGCAGCGACCCAAGCCGCTGAAAAAAGAAAATGCAGACTGATGTTTCTCCAGCCGAAAATGGCCTTTTGAGGGACACCCAACGCCTCTCTGCAAGTGACCCAGACACATCAGCAATACATCTCTTCCGCCATGGGTAATATTATCGATTTTTCCATCCTATCAGTCTCTTTCCTCAGGGGTCTGGAGGACAAGCCTAGCAATCTCTCCTGTCATCCAGCGGACGACTGCTGCAAAATCAGCCACTCTTCCTGGGCAAAGGTCATTGGTCAAAGGTCAGGGGTATCACAGGCACGGCTTTAGACACAATAGCCCTTTTTTTTTAAAGAGGTTTCAACTTGTGAAACAGGAGCAACTCGAATACCTCAGTAAGTAACTGGTGCTGCATTAATATCAAAACCAAAAGAAAAGCTTTATTTCCAAAGCCATCTCTTTACCACCTTTGCAAACTGAAAACATCCCTACAAGTATTCCCTTTATCAGGCGGGTATTGCCTGGAAAAGGTACAACAAACAAACTGCTGAATGTCTGATAGAATGAGCCAGTTTATGGTATTTCCCCTCAGGCAGAACGATACAAAGGTCACAGCGCTAAAGCAATATAGGCTGGGTAATATTAACAGTATGAAGCTACTTCTGCGCGTGCGCGCGCACACACACACACACACACACACACACACACAGGTGTGTAGGTCACACACCCTAACAACATCTTTCTGTGGACAAAATATTTGCCCGATAGCAAGTCAAATCTTGGAATGCAGCACAGCGCCAGAACGGCTAATAAAACAAATGGCTTTACCTAAATAAAGACCAAAAAAAGGGACATAAGACTGACGCGTAAACACAGAGCTTTTGGATGAGAACCACAACAGGAAGTTACATCATGTCACAGGACTCCATCGCTTACATTGGTGATTATGCCCGGACAAGGTGCAGTGTCATGCTGCGAGGAGAACAGCGTTAGCTACTCCGAGGGAACACTGCAGACTCCTCCCCCCATCTCCTGTTCTTAGGCTTTACCCACAATGCAACAGCTTCCTGGCATTGTAGGCTTCCTGAGACCAGTGCAGGTGTGCTCACTTGGGGGTGGGGGGAGGGGCGATGTCCGACAGCCAGGGAGAGTTAGCTTAGCATGGCAGGGAACTTGAATTGGGTGAAAAATTTCGCTTGGAAGCAACTACGTCGTTATGTCTTTTTTGCTTAACAGGGAGTGCAGGGCTCCAACATCTGGCCATAAACAGCTTGTGTATACAGCTAACCCAGGGACTGTTCCAGAACAAAAGGCAACAGCGAAGCAACAGCGAAGCAACAGCGAGCGAGACACGGACGCGAAATGAGAAGCACGGAGCAAACATTCGCCAGCTACCCCAAGCAGACGTGCATTACGCTGAATAAAGATGATTCATAAAACAAATAAAAAATCATAGCATCTGAAGGGCGGATATCGGAGTCGTGCCAACATGACCGTTCATGAAGCACGTTTAGGACGAGGCTCAGGGTAAACTGCAACAGATACGAGACACATACACTGAATCACTGATCAATGCATTGAGCAGCTGCTTCTTTTGAGTCGGGTAACCTTCCGGGACAACAGAAACTCATGAGCCGTATCTGCTCTGCTTTGTGGCAGCGTGCTGTAGGTCGTGTGAAACCCACTGACCGCATGCTTGGTTTCACATTTACAGACTCAGCTTCTCAAAAAAAAAAAATGAATAAAAAAAATCCATTGCTCAATAATTAACATACCATCACAAAGGTGCCTAAAACGGGGTGGATTCTGGGAACCACAAATAACATCTGATCTTCAGTGGATTTTTTTTTTCCGCCCTATACCTAGTGATGTGTCTTCACACGTCTAAGAGCAGAACAAGGACAAGGGGACTGACACACTACATGACTAACGGGGACACAGCTGTCAGTAAGCTGAAGAAAAAGAACAAAAAACTACATGCAAGTTGTGCAACTCCAACTAACTTGTTAAACTTGACGATGGACTGAACCGACTATTATTCAGAGCACAAAGAAAGACAACTTGCAGATGTGGAGCTGAGCAGCCTTTACATTATTTTTATAAAGGAATTCTTGTACAGAGGATGGTAGGATTCTGTCTGCACAATAGATTACACAAACTTACACGTGTACATGGGAGATGAACATTTTCACGGTGCACTCTGTTGGCCAAAACTGACCTGAACGAAGGGGGCAGATTATTTCAGACACCTACCGTTACGGCAACTGACTGCCACAAGCTGAAATGAGTCAGTGACCGAGACGGACCTGGGCTGAGGAGGAAATTATGAAAGGCCGCCTTAGTCACGATGTAAGATGTGGACCTCAGCCCTTTGCCTTCTCTGGCCCAGCTGCAGGAGCAGGCAGCTCAACGAGCCCACTTTTTAACGGCACGCTTTCCCAGAACACAGCAGGCTGCCCACCGCCCTCCAACCAGGAAAAAGTGATTTGCTGCTAGAACATACTGTCATGTGGACGAACTGCAATAGTACTGCACGCCGCCAGTGGTAGTACAGTGGTAAAACCCAAACTGACATTCCATACTGTAAGCACACTCTTGGCAACTATCTGTAGTCCAAAGATGTTTGGATATCAAATGATGTGCGTGGCATTTAATAACGCGGACCTGCAGCTCAAATAGTGCCAGCTGTATCCTTGAGCGAAAGCGGCTAACTTTAATTGCTTCAATAAAATTCCCAGGATAAATAGACAAAAAAGTAAGTCTTTGGAAATAAGGATTCACCAGGAAAATAAAGAACTAAGCTGTTATTCTCAGAAATATTCACAAATATCAAAACAGTGTATTATGACATGATTTCATTCACCTGGCTGGATAAAATGAGAAGTACCTAAGTTTCTAAAATAACAAAAACTAGTTGAATGACTTTGCGCCGCAGAGGTAACATTAGGGACTCGCAACGGTAAATGCGACGGTATGAAGGTAAGGCGTCAAAGCCGAAATCTACCGCAAAGCCACGGCCTCGATGCGAGCCGGCGACTCGCGGCTGCATCGCACAGACTCAGAGCCGGACGCTGCCACAGCTCCTCCCTCCCAGGCAACGCCGTATTTAACCTCCCGACTAAGAAGGGCAGGGTGTGTCGCAGTGTGGCCCAGCTTATGGGCGTGGAGCACCAGGGAAAAGAAAATCGTAACGCAGAAACAAAGAACCAAAGAAAAAAAGTTAGAGAAATTACTAAATATCCTGGCTTCAAAAACCTAAGCGACTGACCATGTTTAACTTGTATGTTACAGAATCCCTACTACTGAAATCATACATGAAAAAGAACAACAATCTTCCAACAGTGACCAAGTGTTCTTCTCATCAAAAAAAAGAAAAAGAAAAAAGTGCTCTTAAGAAAAGCCAGCCTAATGATCTATAATTGTTTGTCCTGGAGGTTGATATGATCAAAATTAGGGCGTGCGCGCATTCCCGAAAGCCGGTTTCCTTTTGGGGCATGGAGTCAAGGAAGGCTGAAACCACAGCGTACCAGCCAAAAAATATGCTGAATGCGAGATTTGCAGTTCGGCAACTGTCTGTTAAAACTCAATAAAATACAATTTGACACCAATACTGAATAATTTTTTTGCTCTGAGGCCTATTTAAGTGAAATTTATAGAGAAATTTATATTTTTCCTGTACTGTAAACATCAAAGCAGAATATACATACCATACATTTATCATTGATATATATATATGATATATACACACATACATATATAAATGATATATACACACATACATACACACACGTATGCGTATCAGTACACATGAAACGATTTACTTTATTTTTTGTGATTTGCAAAATAAACGAGCTGTTAAATATAATAGCCGTTTAGCCGTTTTAACACAAGTCTGATCTTACAGTTTATCGTTCGCTTGAAAACAAATTCCGAGGTACGAGTATAGTATGGGAGAGGTATCGTTAAAATGAATGCATGAATTAATAGGTATAGTTAAAAAAGGGATGGGATGCATCAGTGAGACAAAACAGATTCCCTCGCTTTCCAATGCGGCTGAGGGTATAACTGTTCCTGTATGTTGAGATGCCTGCTTTAGGCAGAGCAGGGTGCTGGTTTGTTTTCTCTCCAGTGAATAAAGGGAAATATGCGAGTGGCAAAGACTCGAGCGCTCACTGACGTAATGGGCGTATTCTGAAACAAAGTAGAGGTCATTAACTTTAAAGCTTATATACAACAACGTTAGGACTTCTCGGGGGCTCTCCGTGATGGAACGCAAACCCTGGCACACTTGTACAATAATCCGAAGCCGAGTACCATTCAAAATGAGGGCAGAGAGTCTCTGCCCTTTTCTGTTCATTCATGCGAACCACTTCCTGTACCAGCCGCCTAGCGAAGTTTCTTCTCAATCATGAAACTGCAGTCCCTTGCAGCTCTGTAATAGCATTTTCAACTATCCGCGTGTATTTTACACAGAATATCATAATAAGAAAAGATCATTTTACTCAAACATGTTACTCTGACATGCATTATAATCTAAACGTCACTCAGGAGTCAAGCTCTGCCTCCGAATCAGTAACTGTTGAAGCAGCGAATACTGTTCTTCCTGTTTGAGCTGGTTAGCATGTTAGCCGGCTGGAGACAGGCACCCGATGTGTCAGCTCTACCACACGGCACCGCATATGCAGAAATAGGGGCGCCCGACGTTACTTTTCCGTGCCGTAGCCACACGCTCACCTGCTGTTGGCGTACAGAAGCTGAAAGTCGCTGGGTAAGTACTCTGCGCCTCAGTCGACGTCCGTTTCTCGGTGGAACCAAGTTTTCTGCTGCTTTGGAAAGTGCTCAAATGAAACTGACGTCTGCGAACCACCTCACTCTCGCAGGATTTTTTTTTTTTTCTCTCTCTCTCTCTCTCTCTCTCTCTCTATCTATCTATCTCTTTCTCTCCTCTTAGCTACCTCCCTGTTTTTTTTTTCCCTCCCTCTTGCAGGTTTGTTAGGTTTCCTCACCCTTCGCGGAGCCGGGGCGCGGTCAGGTGGGCGGGGCCCGAAGGCACTGCCCCCGCCCATTAAACCATTCACGGTCAGGCACTGTAACGTTCTTGTCACTTTCGACCAATGGGAAAATAGGAGGGACCGCCCTTAGCGGAGCCGCTGTTTCAATAGGCAAACATGGACGCGAACTTGAAATAGTTGGACCAGGGAGGAAGACCGTGATAACGTGGTGTTTAATGAAGGAGGTATGTGCGCGGATGAGTTTCATGACCATATAAGTAGCAGACAGTTCAGGCCAAGTAACGTCGTACATGTCATCTGTATTTGTCACTGAAACATAACAAAGGTAGGACTAATAGTGTTGGATTCCATATTCCAAAATACAATATCCTTATTTCCGTAGTACATTATCCATTTTCTTCATCACGCAATGTAAGTATTATTACTGATTATTATTATTATTATTATTATTATTATTATTATTTAAAACATTAAATAACAACCTTAAAAGTAATAATCTCTACATTTTAACCTACTGTAAAATCCAGAAATTATTTTCATTATAACCATAATTAAAACAAAATCACGAATGTCAATAACCCCCTTGATGAAAATTATTAAAAGTAGCTGCAGAATCCACAGAAATCCAGTCTCATACGTTATAGTCCAGAGTGCATCTCACATTTTTCCTCAACCGAGACAGAAGAACTGTACAGGAGATCAGAAGGGCAGTAAATAAACTTTCACGTGGCAGAAGGCCATCTGACCGTCTGGCCGTCGAGATGTAAAGAGTAACATCAAAGGGAACGGAGGAATTACAATGAATCCTGGGGTTACACTGCTTAGTTAAAACCTTTCGGTAGTGGAAAAGGGGCAGATGCTACATAAAATAGTAACAGAAAGAATGCAGTGGTAACTTAATACCTTTTGCTATCCATTCTGGGCCCTGTTCCATTCTGCCCCTGTCACCTTCCCCCAAAGGGGTGGTGCCTTTACTGCTTTGTGTCCCTTCCTCCACCATTAAACACAAAACAGGTGGAGCATAATCGACACAAACAGCCTAGCATGCACAAACACAAAGACACGCACAACGCACGCCCACACAAACTTATCTAAATGCCTGAGTGGTTTACAATATATTTATCCAGCAATACAGCAAGTGGCTCATACTAGCCATGTATAACGTTCTTGCGTCATTAAATGCTATCCTGGTAAACTTTATGTAGATAAAGGTCATCTCATTACAGATTGATTAGGCAATCCCCAGCAGGCTGAAAGTCACTTTCTTCATTGGCTATATGGAATGTAGGGAAAGGTAGATGGAAAAAAGAGAAAGACCACTGATACATTTACCTGAATGTGTGTGTGTGTGTGTGTGTGTGTGTTTTAACATGAAGGATATGACTACAGGTCCAATCATTTCTGCACCGGGGTTAAGACAATGGCATTACCAAAAAAGGATACTATCAAATTCTGTCTCCCTTCCTGTTAGTACAGGACCAGTACTACTGAAGTATAAAATCATTATGTCATACATCAAAAGAATATGAGATCACTAAAGACACATTGTTAGAGGCAATGCACGTAATACACAATCACTCATCGCGTCTGTTAATGTGGATACAAAATGTTGTCACTAAAAAAAATACAAGAAAATACACATGTAAAACTGACATGGCCTCTTTGTTCCCTGGTCCTTCGTTAATTTATTGCAAACAGTACTGGCATTTTAAAATGCATGTACATAGACTTTACCGATATACTACATAAATGCCCGTTTTTGGAGGACGTAGCACCGTGGCATGTCTAGCCTTCCCACCCTGTACTTTAGTAATTGGTACACAGGAAGGGGCGATAAGACGCATGTTGACTCAAAAATTTAGGAATGTTGAGATTGGGGGAGGGAAAGGATGGACGTTATTCCTTTAGAAGTAAAAATGTATGCTTCCGTACATATAAATCTGGGCATTTCACTTCGCCACCTTGTTCTTTTTTGTACGTTCTGTGTCACAGGATGGCAAAAGCAGCGTCAATTCAGCATGCGTCCCGTACAAATACTCTGCTGCCACCCAGTTACGGTCCGCATCGTGGAAGTTTCGCCACGCAGCCCGGCTGCTGGTTTCAGAATTGCGTGTGTACTTGGTTATTTGCCTAAGTCACTAATTGGTGGTTCGGACCCACAGTTAATGTTAAGTTTGATTCATAGGGAAAAACAGACAGACGAGCGAGGAATTCTGCAGCTCTCTCCCTCTCGCTGAAAAACCACTGGCTTCCCGTGTCTTTTTTCCCTTATATGGTAACATAGAAGCGAGAGGGAGAGGGAGAGTGGCAGAGTTCAGGGGAGGTGTGGTCTATTGTTTCAGCGGAAGAGGTGTAGGGTTACACGGCGGCAAGGTACGGAGATGATGGCTCTGGTGATACAGCAGAAACACCCCCCGTGCACGCAAGAAAAGAGAAAAGGTGCACCGCAGTCATTCCAAACATTTCTGCTGTACACCTAAAACAATGCAGAGTTGCGATACCTCGAGCCTCGCCGCCAAAGAAGCACGTGCTAGACGCCTAACCAATCACATTTCTGCTATCTGCACTTAAGTAATACTTTCTCTCGACTGAAAACTTAATATTTATGAGGAATGTTTTTTGATGCAGCATGTACACAAAGAAACTGCATGTAACCGGTGTACTGATTGCGGTTGATCAGCAGTGGAAGTGGCCTGGAAGAGTTAAACGGTGAGGTAAAAAAACAGACCAGACAGGAAGAAAGACATTTATTTAAAGTATGTTTAGGTGTGCCGCTGTCCTCCCAGACTACTGCACTGATAAGGCGACAGGTCATATGAATAATACCGGGACTTTGTGTGTGAGTTTAGCGGGAAAATAAAGGTGGAGGAGTGTTAGAGCCTGCTGAGTTATCGGTGGAGTTCTTGTGGAACAAAGATGCGTGGACAGGAAGTAGCCGGGGTTTTCAGAATGCTACCTCAGCAAGCTGCTTTTAAAAGGCACCCAACAGCTCGGGGGGAGCTAAGGAATATGGTGAAAAGTATAAGGACACCCCTATTAATTAGAGTAATTGTGTAATTAAAACACACCCATTGCTGACACAGGTCTAATGAAGAACGAGGTCATGTGATTCCTAGCAGCACACATTAGCAGCAGAATCGGCAGCCGCACATAAGAGGCCAGTGACCTTCCACTTGGCACCATCTTATGACGCCATCTATCCCACAAATCAATTCACCACATTTCTGCCCTGTTAGTTCTGCTCCGGTCAACCGCAAGTGAAATGACCGGAGGTCAAAACGTCTGGGAGCGAGTTCAGTCGCTAAGTGGTCAACCACACCTCACACAAAGGGATCTGATCAGCCGCCATCTATACCCAACCTGAAGGGCAGCAAATCCCACAAGCGATGTTTCGGTATCTAACGGAAAGCCTACCTAGCGCAGCAGAGCTTATTATAGCACCAACGCACTGACCAGCTTCATATTAATTCCCGTGGTTTCGAAATGTCGGACAAGCTGGTGTCCACATGCTTTCGGCCATATAGTGGAAGTTAACGAGCGGATCCAGTTAAATGCCTTTGAACAGAACAGGGCCACAAGTCAGCCTGCAGCTTCCCTGAAAAGTTGCTGTAGGTCACGCCTGTTGTTTTTTTACACACGCAGGGAAGGTGACTCCCTTCATTCCTAGCCAGTATCTCCCTGAACTTTGACCTTGTCACTGTGGCGTCTCCATTCTTCGCCAGATGGTTCATTATCCTCTCCACCCCAGATACCTTTGACCTGCTACCTAATTGTATTAAAGGGTTCTTTCGCTGTTTATAGGATTGTATGTACTCCTGTTTATAACACGATGAGGGGCAAAAATCTGATGGATCAAAATGAACCACGGAAGCAGTTGTTGGTGAAACAATGAAACACTATTTTCTATTTATTTGGTTTTAGATTCTAAGCCATTCTGAAACTTCATTAAAATTCATTCTTCACTGAATAATTCATCATAATACAACATAATACAAAGTTCAGACCCAAACAAGAGACAATGACATGAGATAGAAAAACCCTGAACGTCACGTGCAAAACTCACATTATCGGGCAGAGTATTAATCAGCTGGGGTTGCCGCCCTGTGGTCAAAATAAGTAACTGCAAATCATAGTTAAGCAGGGTCATCGCCTTCGTGTCATTTAACCTGCAGATTGATAGTACAGCACTGACACCAGCTCAAGTTCTTGCATCATTCACAGAAGAGTTTTAAAGTTTCACAGAACGAAATCATTTTTTTCCTAAACGCTCCAGTCTACAAGGATGCAACTGAACTCCATGCCCTTTCAGCTAAGGAGGAGTTTAGCTGTGGCATGTATGTTACCGTGTTTCGTGTCAGTATTTCAGCACGTGAATGTCACATCTCTGTACGTACTGAAGATTCAGTTTCAGAGTGGTGACAGGGGAACAGCAGCAGCATGGAAAGTGACCCGCTCACAGTCCAACGAGCTGGCCGACGAAGGAGTCCAGCTGGTCTTCGTCCTTGATCCCCACAAACTGGTCAAGGACCTTTCCGGCCCGCATGGCGATCACGGTAGGAACTGCTGACACCTAGAGGGGGAGGAGACTGAGCGTCAGAATGGAAACTGGGGCTTGGTCCCCGTATGCCCACTTAAGTACAAGCTCCACTACACACTTTGTTGACATAAGATGCAAAGTCCGCAAAGTGTATGTAAAGATCTCAGGTGTCTGGACGTTCTGTGAAAACAATGGGACACACTTGATATTTGAAGAGGTGAACAAGAAACACTCTACAACCATGTTATCATTTGTGTTAGTTGCATTTGGGGTTGTCTTTCGCTGTAGCCAAGGCTATGTAAACATTCGTTATACAACTTTGTGCACTTAAATTTAAATTTCTCAGGAGGCATGCTGTGCTCTGATACACCGGTTTCTACGTGTTTGCCGTAAACATTAGTTATCACTGATGCAGTGCACTGTGTTCAATATATTTAGCCAAAGGCCACTTCCATACATTATCTGCCAAAGTGTGGATAAAGTGCACTTTAAGGGTGCTGCACTTGGCTTATTTGAGGGATGGGACACACTTAGATACTTGCACTAAGCTGGATGGTAGGGTTTAAGTGTGTAGTTGTTGGGGCAAATGGGACAAAGCCTGGATCTCCCACATCGTCGTACCGAATCACAACATGGCACCAGCTATTTGCCCCACCCACCCTCACCCCATATTCGATGGCCAGGTCTGTGTGCTCGTCTATGTCAACCTTCGCCATGACAACACGTCCCTGCTGCTTGGCAACTGCTTTCTCCAGCCGGGGACCGAGGATCTTACAGGGACCACACCACCTGTTAAAAGACCCAAGAATGAAATGTATGGAGGTGAGAACAGGAATGATGAGGGATGGAGGGGGGGATTAAGAGACGACTTTACTATTGTGTCTTTAATGTGTCTGTCTGAAATGAAATATGGTTTTTGTCTTACAGCAAGGAAAGCATATTGTGGAAAAAAGAACATATCCATCCATCATTATCGCCACCTATCTGGGGTCGGGTCGGGTCGAGGGGGCAGCCGTCTAAGCAGGGATGCCCAGACCTCCCTCTCACCAGCCACCTCCAGGGGAATCCCGAGGCGCTCCCAGGCCAGCTGACCTCCCCAGGGAGCCGTCCAGGAGGCATCCTTGATAGATGCCCGAACCACCTCAACTGGCTCCTTTCGATGTGGAGGAGCAGCATCTCTACTTTGAGTCCCTCCTGAATGTCCGAGCTCCTCACCCTGTCTCTAAGGCTGAGCCCAGACACCCTGAGGAGGAAACTCATTTCTGCTACTTCTATATGCGATTCTTTTGGTCCCTACCCAGAGTTCATGACCATAGTCAAGGGTACAAACATCGACTGAAAGGTAAATCAATGCTGTACCGATTCACCAGCCTATCTCCCGCTCCCTTCTTCCCTCACTCTGAGAGACTTAAACTCCCCCATTTGAGGCAGTAACTCATTCATCATCAAGAGAGGGCAATCCACCATTTTTTCTCAGGGGTGCAGCTGTCATCTCCGTCACCTCACACTCAGCTGCAAACCGCTCCAGTGCATGTTGCAGGCCACATCCCGATGACGCAAGAAACAATTTTATTTTAAATGTGTACTCAGGATCTAGTGATAGGCTTTTGTATTTTATACCACAATGTGTTTTGTCTAATATTAGCAGAAAAATTTAAATGTCGCGAGCGCAGACTGCGATGCCAGATACCTACTGAGCATGGAAGTCAACTAGTACAGGCACATCGCTGTTGATGACCCTCTCTGTGAAGTCCTCGCCGTCCTGCACGTTGAATGACACCCCGCGACAGGGTGCGATGGGCAGCGGCCGGGACAGCACGCGGGAGGGCGACAGGAACCGCGACGCGGCCTCGGGGCGGCGGGCGACGGCTGACGCACGGCGAGCAGCCGAGATGGGGAAGCTGCTAAGTCTCGACAAGCGGGAGCAAAATCCGCCGGCGACCCGTCTGCAGGCCATCTAGGTAAAGACAATGCAGGATCGAACAGATTAACACTGCAACGCGTTACACTTCAAATCCACAATTATGCGCCAGGGCACAATGGACAATGACAGCACTATAAAATGTCGACAAATTCACCGGGAGTAATGACAATCGCTATTTGATAAACACAACTCTAAGAGAAAGTGCAAGATGTGCTACAACTTTTAATACAGGAAACATGGAGGGTTATAAATATGTGCGCAAGCTATCCGTCAAATACACTGGCAGCCTTCGTCACGTGGTCTACCGTGCCTAGTTATCAAACTTCATATTTTCACATTAATATAATCCTATTCTTCAACTAGTTTCTCGTTAATCTCTGCTTCATATAAGTGTTAGTTAGAAACCTGTGATGTATTTCTATTTAGTTTTTTTCTCGATAACACTGATATTTTTGAAGTCTTTCTCACTAGTATTTTCTGATCTGAAACTAGACACAGCGCTTTTTGCCGGAACCCATTCGCCTCCTGTTCATTCTTCCTTATAAAATAACTAGGTGATATTAAAACAGCGCGATACCTACCATGTTTACCCAGGTCGCTCGCGCGCAGATCGCCTTGATGTACTTCCGCTCACAATGTGCAAATCACAGGCACATGTTATAGCGGCCCCTCCAGGGCAACTTCAGAATTGCAGGGATAGCGTTTCCTAACCGCATATTCAGTGTATAATATATTTCAATCACGATTTGTTTACACATAAAACAACCTACATCAGTACCTCTAGTACAGTACGATGAATATCCGAAGTACGATGCTGATAGCGTTATGCACTTTCATTTACGGTTTGTCGTAATGTCGAAGCTGTTATACTACTTGTTGAATTAAATGTAGGTTCTGGGCAAACAATAAAAATGAAGACAAGCCAGTATATTGTTTTTATGTGTAGAGAAGCTCTTTCCAATAACAACGGTGATAATGATGATGGTGATGATCTTTCCGGTGACTGTAAAGATGATGATGGCCCTAGCAGAACACAGACTCTTTCAACCCATCTGTCCATCTACAGGTATTTATTATTGATGGTGGGATGGAAATAGAAAAGCTGGTACAGGGACCGAACATCTTTTATGTCAGAGAGGAGGATGGGATGAAAGAGAGAGAGATGAAGGCAAGCAAAGGTGTGCGGAGACAGATGGAGGTCGCAGACTGACAGGGGTGGTGGACGGAGCGCACAGGCAACAAAGAGGAACACAAACAGGAGAGCTCGCCTTGCCTTCTCCACACGCTCACCAGGTGAAGGTAAATGAAGATAAGCTTCCTCTCTGCTGTTTTATTAATAGAATCTCCAGCAATTTTATGCCAGCAACAACCAGTAACTCAGCTCAGCAAATATATTTATCTCATATGTTTCTGTTTTGACTTTGATTTGATTGATTTTATTTTTGTGTTCATGCAGGCTGGGCTGCTGACCAAACTGATTATCAGTATATAAGTAAATATATAAGTAAATATATTTTAATATATTAGTATTCATAATGAATTAAAAAATAATAGTTGTACTAATATCTTTTACTGCATGTGTCTCAGTGGCTGACAAACTTAAAGAGTGCATTAATATTAATTCCTAGTCCTAGTCCCTTATATATTTTATTCATGAGAAAACATATTGTTTGAATAATGTCCTGCACCGTGGAAGAATAAAAAAAAACAAATATTGAGCAGAGGTGGGTAATTCAGGTCCACAGACCAAGATTTTGTTTCAACCAACTAGTAGAATAATCTGTTACTGTGATTCTTTAAACTCAGCTGGTTGGTTGGAACAAAATCTTGGTCTGGATTTTTACTCTCTAGACCTGAACTACCCACCTCTGATTTTGAATGATGAATGCTGCTTTGGATACAGACTGAACTGTGGAGACCACCAGCAGTAAGAGGACGTTCACTCTCCTGTCTCTCTGCCTGACCAGCCAAAGAGATGCAGGAGCAGAGCACAGAGTGGGGCGCTGGGCTCGGGGGGAGGACAGGAGGCTGTTGGGTTGATGCTCAAGGCTGCGAGGCTGGAGATAATGATGTATCAGGCATGAAGAGGCTCAGCCAAGGCCTTTGCCCCCCACCTGTTTTCCGGAGCATCACGGGCCTTACGGGAACCTCCACCAGTCTGCCACCTCATCGGCGCCTGAGGTCCATATTCCGCCGCTCCAGAGCTGTTCTGCCTGCAAATGCCAACATAGAGACCCAAAGGTGTGGGTTCCCTCACCTGGACGTGCTAAAAAGAGCGGGGCTGCTAATGCAAGCAGGCATCCCCAGGACAGACACCCAGCCAGCACACGACAGTCCTGCTGCTCAGTCAACCAGCTTCCAGCTCACCCCTCCCTCTATGCTCCACTGGGAGGGGAAGGGCAGGCGGAGTGGGGTGATCTCCCCCCTCGGGCAACCCGGAGAGTCTGGGTGGAGGAAAAGAAGGAGGACAAGGAGGGCGGAAGCGACTGGAACACAGCCCGACACGTCGGACCAACCAGGCAGCCTGGTGCTGCCCTCAGAAGGGCCAAAGGAAGCGGAACTGTGTCTGTGGCTTCAGGACCTGGAGATTACAGACCATGCCAGGGAGAGGCCTTCTGTGACCAGTGACAGACAGCGGGGCTGGACCCGTGTGGGTCCTTTGCTGGGCAGGAGAGAGGTGGGCCAAGGGGTAGGACTAGGGACAGGCCTAGGAGCAGGCCTAGAGACAGGCCAATGGGCAGGCCTAGGAGCAGGCCTAGAGACAGGCCAAGGGGCAGGCCTTGAGACAGTCCAAGGGGCAGGCTTTGGGACAGGCCTAGGAACAGGCCTAGGGAGAGGCCAATGGGCAGGCCTAGGAGCAGGCCTAGGGACAGGCCAAGGGGCAGGCTTTGGGACAGGCCTAGGAACAGGCCTAGGGAGAGGCCAATGGGCAGACCTAGGAGCAGGCCTTGAGACAGTCCAAGGGGCAGGCCTAGGGACATGCCAGGGGGTGACTCAGAGGCCAGACAGGCGCCCTCACTTCCTGCCTCCCATTACTCAGTCTGTCTCACTCCTGGAGGTGCCCCTATTTCTCCCCGAAAACTCTCCCCCACCCTCTCCATGTTTGTCCCCCAGTGATCCATTCTTCCCACTACCAGTGCCACAGCCCTGTCTGGCCGCCTGGAAGAGAAGAGCCAAGTGGCAATAGCTCCTGTAGCTCAACAAGCAGATTGTTGTGCTCACAAAACAAAGGTCATGGGTGTGAGTCCTAAGGAGCAGACACAAACTGTAACCTTTCTCTCTACCGTAGGTTGCTTTGGATAAAGGTGTGCTGTAAAAGCATTAGAGGGCGTTACGACATTAATTCAGCCAACATAATTGAGTTGATACAGGTACTTTGTGTAACACACTAATGATATGTCTAATACATGCTTACTACACAAAGTAAAGCAAATGATTTTGAGATTTCTTGTTGTTTTTGTAAACAAAAACATTCAAAGATTATGACTTTAATTCTCAAAGCACATTTAAATGTTTGTATGCTGAACATACAGAATTAGCCCCCAGGATGCTTGTATTTCTGTCCTTTGCTTTCTAACCTCCACCAACAGGTGGCAGCCTTGCTGCAGCCAGTCAGGGAACGTGTCGCGACCTGTGAGCCCAAGTCAGCCCCAGCTTGGCGATATCTACCAACTAGCGTGCAAGTTTATGTTTCATGACGTCTTACAAGCAGTCATAAATTCATTGGGGCCTCCGTAACCGATGGTAAATGAAGAAAACAATACAGAACTAAGTCCCGGCAAAGCGTTTGCCGAGATGCAGTGGATGTCTGGGGTGGATTCATGCGAAGGGGCATTCAGACAGCCCAGATACACTCTTTTGTACTGCACTTTAAACTGTTGTTGAATGTCTAGGGCAGAGTTCCGGATTCCAGTCCTGGAGAGTAAGTCTGTTACACAGTTTGCAGATTTCCCTGCTTAAACACACTTTATTCAGCTCATCATCCAGTTCCCAGGTTTGCAAGGTGTGCTTGAGCAGGGAAATCTGCAAACTGTGTAACAGACTGGCCCTCCAGGATCAGAATAGGGGAACTCTGCTCTAAGGATTGTTACATTCTGATGCAGCTTTTCAGACTGCAATGTTCCATGGTACAGAAGTAGGGACTTTGCCTGCCTCTCTTACATTTATATGACACAAGATTATGATGTTAAATAGCAACTTAATATGGGGCAAAGTACAAGAGCTGACTGATTACTATGAAGGAGAATGCTTTGGTGAGGAAGTCACATCTATGAAGGTGATAAGGTAAAATAAAGATATTAGCATTTAATTGTGGTGCACACACTCTCTTCTGGTCAGATTCTGTTTGTGTCTGTGAATGTCTGCTTTGTGGGTGTGCATGTGTTTGAGATGACCTGCCCTCATTGGCCAGTGGTGAGCTTATTCCTTGGAAATTTCACAGGTCAATTTTGAAAGTAAATTATAGAATTGTCAGCGCAGGATCTCCCACATGTGTAGTCTGCGTCTGTGTGTGACTGTGTTACAATGTACTGCCAAGTGTTGACAGTCAACACCATACAGCAGTGTTTCCCAATCTAGTCCTTGGGGACCCGCAGACAGTCCATGTTTTTGCTCCCTTCTACCAGGAGCTGGGAGGAAGCAAAAATATGGACTGTCTGGCACAAAGCTGGGAGGGAGCAAAAATGTGGACCATCTGTGAGTCCCCAAACACTGGATTGGGAAAACTGCTTGTGTTAAGAGGTGTGTTAAGGGGGCGTGGCAAATTCTCCCCTTGAACAAACAACATGCAGCACCTGTTCTGCTCTCTCTCTCTCTCTTTCTCTCTCTCTCTCATACATACAAATACATGCTCTCATGCCCACAATCCAAAGGTCTCCCTCCAACAAACCTAGTTGTTTATTTCCCTTTGCAGAACCGGTATGTTTTTTCTCTTCCATCTGGCTATGCTATCGAGACGGAGTTGCCAGTGATTTAATGCCAGGTTCTTCGGCAAACACGGAGCTGATTTTCTCTTCATCTTTCTCTCTCTCTGCTTATTTTCCTTTTGCATTCTCAAACAATAAAGCTTTCCCTGGCCACCGCTTACCCTTCCTGTCATGAGCTTGTTTTTGGGAACATAGTCTTTTGATCTCCAACCCTAAGTCACACTCTCCATCTTCTAAAGATCTTCAGAGTTGGAGCCAGAACTCTTACTGATCTCCAGCAAATTAACCTTATTCCAAAAATAACTCATAGGGACCGTCATTGGATTAATGTCTCAGCATAGAACACTTTGATGCACCACCCTTAGAATGATGACGTGACCTAGTCTGTCCTTAACAGGTGATTGTGTGTGCGTGACTACTGGGTGTTTCAGTTTGAGTTAATGCCACACAGGCTGGTTGTGTTTGATGAACCCAGAGCCAATGAGGCAGAAAAATAAATGCAGCATTGGAAAGGACACGTTCGCACAAACACACGTACAAACACGCGCGCACATACGTGTGTGAATGTGTGTGTGAATTTGAAATATGTATTTTACTCTAAGTATGTTCAGGGTCAAGTTCAGATAAACAATAGCAGCGTGTTTAATGTTGTTCTTGTGTCACTGGGCGTTTAATTAGTGCCACTGTGTTAATCGCTGTACATTTAGACATTGTCACTGGTTACCGTATCAGCGTGTTTACGGCTGCGCCGTTTCAGACGGTATCAGTGTACTGTGTGTCAAGCCGGGCAGTGTGCGGACACAATGTGCTCAGAATGTCTCTCCCATTGTTCTCACCTCTAGCATTCCCGACATTCCCAGATCAATAGGGGCCAGTCTGAGAGAAAGGGAAGAATGGGGTGCGCCTAGCGCGTGGAGATCGGGTGAAAGAAAGTGCGACTTGGAAAGCAGTCAGCAACGATCGCGTAATTAACAGGAGTTCAAAGAACTGACAGGCTGAAAGGGAAGAAGAGGTAGATGCTGACAGACAAATTCACAAAGGACGACACAGAACAAGTCGAAAATGAGAGGACGCTAACAATTAGAATGAGAAGAAGCCGTATGATAATCTGTCGCTATTTAAAACAGAAATGAATCTTTCTCGTGCCTATGCATTATGTAATAATCATCATTATGACATTATCGTCCTCAACATCAATACATATGTGCGTTGATATATATTGTAATAATCGCAAACATTTTTAACTGAATGCATGCAATAATCCATTTCCTTTGACGACATTTCTAAGCTGTATAACCACCTAGTAATTACAATATAAATCAGAATTCTATTTTTTCTTGCAGTGCAGTAGGCGAAACTAGGAGTATTGTGTGTACATCAATAATGTTTTAGTAAATTATTGGTAAATAAACTGACACTGAGTATGGACCTGTTTGGAATGTAGTAATGATCTTTTTTATGAATGACTGCATTCATGCAGAAACCCAGCTTTATCCATCCGTGAGTTTTAGACTCCGCCCCCGACCAGCGCGCTCGGAGGTGGAGCCGCAATACCACTGGGGTGCTATAAAAATCACATGCTAATTATTTGAATTATATAACTGCTTGGGGTGACCAACCAGAGCGACGTTACAAAGACCCGAGTACAAAATTACGCGGATTTTTTTTTTTTGCTTCAGTTCTGGTTGACTTTTGATATACCACAACTATGCCTGACTGGCACGTCTCCGTTTTATCGTTTAAAACAAACGTCATTGTATTTCAGAATTTCTAATAACGTGCCAAAACGCAACAGTGCGCGTGATTGATATTTCAAACTCCAGCAATAAATATGGAGAAAATCTTCTACGTGTCTATTTTTACACTGGGAACTTTCACCTTGGTAAGTGCACTTTTTGTTTGCTTCTCGTGACAAAAGGGCTCAATGTAAACATTCACCACGTGAGCTCATGTGCACATTTACCGATTATGTCCTGGCATTGCGATCGTGCTCACGCAAACTACTCTAAACTCTTAAAATATCTGATAACAGCGCATAAGCATATTAAACGGACAGGTCTTTCAATTACGCGTCGATATGCGTTATGTATGGATCAAATTCTCCTTGCGAAATACGTGCAGTTTGATGCAAGGTATACCCATCAGCAACAGTGGTTCTCGAAATGCACAACAGAAACGTGTAGTAATGTAATGATACACTCTCGGGTGTCATTAATTATCATAAATCTGGTATTCAAATAGTCTCTCTTTATAATCTCTAAATAACACAACAGAAAGACAGCAAGCGCATGCGTTCTAATTAGTTCTGTGGCATATAAGCCTAAATAATAATTGTACCTGGGTCTAAATGAGCAGAAATGGAAAGGAAAATTCTATAGGCTACATATCGCTCTTAAAATAGGTTTAGTCCAGCACTGGAAACAATTTTCTTCTGGCTGCTGATGTCACTTAAGCAGAATCCCTTGGATGAGCCGTGTGTGAAAGAGCGAAATTCTCTCATGTACGTCTTTTCGGGCCAAGCGGTTGAACTGATTAATAACGACTTTGCCGTGACGGTCGGAGTCAGGTTCGAGTCCAAAACCCGGTGCACGTGTGATATTCCACTTTTGCGCACTATTTGCACCGCTCAGAATATTCCTGGACGCGGTAAAAGGCGCGAAAAGGGTTTTCACCTGAGGCGCTCTGCGGAATCGGGTTTCGGCCGTGAGATGATATGCCTGGCAGGTCCACGGATGCCAAGTGAAATGTGATGTTCTCCGGGGTGGTTTTAAATAACCTGTTGTGTGCTGAGAGCTGCCTCTCAGAGCACAACATATGAAACCAGATCAAACGCATCTGTTTTTAGGCAGAATTTCAAGACGGGATTCAGTTCCCCCTGAGCATCCCTCGTATTTCCCTGAACATTCTCCCACTTCCTGAATACAGTTGCCTCCTCAGTTACCTCATAACCTTTGTGACTCGTCCCCCTCGCTTTTGTAGGTGGGGGCAGACTGCCCCACTGTATGTAAGTGCCCAGCATTGGCTGCCATCTGCCCCCCGGGGGTGAGCCTGGTGCTGGACAAGTGCAGCTGTTGCAAGGTATGCGCGGCACAGCTGAATCAGGACTGCGGACCGTCGCGGCCCTGCGATCACCACAAGGGACTGGAGTGTAACAATGGCAACGGTGACACCCACGAAAGTGGCATCTGCAGGGGTGAGAGAGGTCAAGTTGGCAGGGTTTGATTGGGTAGAGGGATTGAGTGGCAGGTATATCTGGGAAATATTTCTATTACATTTACTTATTTAGACACCTTTATCTTAAGTGATATATATTGAGATAGGTTCGTGCTGGCAGGGTCAGCCAGTGCCTGGAGCAATTGGGAGTTAAGGAGTTAAGGGACTTGCTGCAGGGGCATCACTTTGCCGATAGTGGGATTCGAACCCACAACCTCATGGATACAATTGTAATCCGCAGAGCCACAGCCCCCCATTATATTAGTGTGCTGAGCAGAGATGCATTTTAAAAGCCCAGGTTGCAGGTTTATAGATGTTTACAGTGCTAGTGTTCATATTGCCTCTTACAGCTGCAACCTGACTGATCGTCAAACCATTTCCTTAATTGCCGGTGGAGGCCCAGTCGTCTTTGCTGGGGAGTGAGCAAGCAGAGGGTATTTTTGTCATTTGGGAGGTGTCCCTAAATAAAGTGAGACGTTAGCGTGGGGCACAGTTCTTTTTTGGGGGGCATGCGAGTCTCGAATGGGGAATGGAGCTGCGCAGCATCGCCAGGATTCTCGTGGGGGCTAAGAATAGGGTCGCCTTCAGAGAACGTGGCGGGGGGGGGCCTCTCTTTCCTATGGCCCCACTGGATTCTCGATGTTTTTGTCAGTAAGCTGTGGCTTTCTGCAGCTTTCAGAATAGCTTTTTGCTAAAGTGCTAACCTTAAGTGGAGTGCAGGCTGTGCATACGTACATATGTATACACACTTTGCCTATGTACAGTATGTGCTTCTCTCTAATTGGCTGCAGCGAGGCAGGAGGGCCAGACTTGTGAATTCAGAGGCAGCATTTACCAGCATGGTGAGAGCTTCCAGTCGGGCTGCAAGCACCACTGCACCTGTGTTGATGGGAAGATCGGATGCATGTCCCTCTGCCCAACCCTCAAGCCCCGTGCCACGCCCTCCTGTCCCTTCCCCCGCCTGGTCAAGGTGCCAGGGCAGTGCTGTCCTTCCCTTAAGTGCCACAAGGGGGTGCTGTCTGTACCTCCAGCTGGTCAGCCGCCGTCTTCATACCCGTACAAAAAGGACAAAGTGCTTGGCAATGAGATTTTGGATCCTGGGAAAGACTGGGAGAAAAAGCGGACCTACAAACACCTGGGAGGTAAAGCAGGGACCCTCTCTAACAGCAGAGGTGGACATTCCAGGTCAAGAAAGTAAAAATCCAGACCAAGATTTCGTTTCAACCAATAAGTTTAGTATAAAAAGTCACTTTCACAGAGTACTCAACTGGTTGATGTACAGTGATATGTTAATACGGTGAATTTATTGTTATTAAAAATGCATTTATACGTAGTAATGCAGATTATTTCCTGGAATGGTTCCCAGTTCATGGCTGCTTTCACTTTTCCCCCGCAGAATGGAAGCACTCTGCCAGTCATTGCGTTGTCCAGGTAACAGACTGGTCCCAGTGCTCCCAAAGCTGTGGACTGGGTGTTTCCTCCCGCATCACCAATGACAACACACGGTGCAAGCCGGTGAAAGAGACACGACTGTGCATCCTGCGGCCTTGTGGGTCACGCCCCTCCCCGACCAAGGTGTGTCCCACACAAACGTCTGCATTCCGCACTTATAGAACCATAATCCCAGTTCTTAGCGACCTAGGGAATCTGGTTTTGTCAGACGTGTGCAGTTCGGCCGGTCAGCGTATTCCCCGTGACTTGTAGGTGCTGTTCATCGGGGCAGCCTTGGGTTAGCAGGTGAAAAATTAAAGCTATTTTAGGATGTTAGTCCGTATAACTATGTCTGTCGGCAGCAAGCCAAATTCCTTGTGCGTGTTCCTTGATTCTGATGCTGAAAGCAATGCTAGGCGAGCATGTCTGAGAATATCAGACACAAACTCTGAGGGCGTCAGCAGTTTGTATTCCTGGTATTCTTTAGTGTAGTGCAGAGGTGGGTAGTTCAGGTCCAGAAAGTAGAATCTAGATCAAGATTTTCTTTTAACCAATCAGTTGAGTACTTTGTGACATTACACTGAATTAGTGGCACTTGTAAGGTTTTCTTTAACGCCTTATTGTTCTGGCTTCCACAGATGGGGAAGAAATGCTCACGGACCCACCAGCCAGCACAGCCCATTCATTTATCCTACGGCGTCTGCCGCAGCGTGCAGCCGTACCTGCCGGGATACTGCGGCGACTGCGCAGACGGCCGCTGCTGCTCCCCCCACCACACGCTCACCCAGCCCGTGCTCTTCGCCTGCGCAGATGGCAAGCGGTTGGAGCATGACGTCACTTTCGTGCGCTCCTGCAAGTGCTCAGAGACGTGTGACCACCCGAACAGGACCAGCCCCCTGTCCCGGCGCCGGGTTCACGGAGACACCAAAAGGTTTAGCGACTAGGACCTCCCTACCGGGGTGGCCTGATAGGTCAGCTCAAGAACAACACATCTCACTCCCAATATCTGTGAAGAGAAACTATTATGTGATTTTCCCTCTAATAGAGCAGTTAGGTCTGGTTCACTGTCATTTGTCACACCGTGGATTGAAATTTCAGGATCTGCTGGACACCTTCAGACCCGAGTTAGTTTTCCTGTTACTCCTCCCGCTCATTTGGGACCCTCAGCATGGGCTGGTCCACATAACTGGGTGATCAGATGGAAAATTAAGTAGCTATAGACTGTCTGTGCAAGCAGGCCTGATCCACAGAGGCATCGAGACACCGCCCAGCTGTTCTCACATTTCCGTGGCCTTGACAGAAGTTAGAAAAGCCTACATGGCTTATGTCTGGACTTAGTTGCATGTTTGTCATTTAAGAGAAATGTTGGCAGCACAGACAAAATCCCCCGGCATCTCAGGAAATTAACAGGAGTAAACCAAGAGACGCGGAGCAGTGCACCTGCGGCCGATTCCGCTCCCCCTTGGGCATGCGAGTGTGGTCCGATTACCCTCCGATTCACCGGCCCTTCGTCGGAGAGGAAGGCACGTTGTTGACCGAGGCTCTCTACCCGGCAGGCCAGGACCTGGGGCCGTTTGCACAGCCGGGCTTCATTCCTGGCGCAAGTGGTTTGAAATGAAACTTGCCAATTGTGGCGCTGCAGACCCTGGGCTTCCCGTGTCCAAGCGTCCACTGGCCGGGCGGGTCAGGGTGGCCGTGTGTGACACAAAGAACGCCCAGGGCTGTCACGAGAGCAGATCTGAAGAGCCAGCCTCCGAGGAAAACGTGCCGCTTTCCAATCTGCGGGCAGGACCTTCTGGATACCATCCAGCCCACTCGCCTAGCCAGGCAGAGCCTTTCAGTGTTCAAGTCAAAATACAAGGCAGCAAAGCACTGCATTTCAGTATGTGAAACCCATCGACTAACAGTATAATTTTACTCTCTCAATAATTTTGCTATAAAGGATCTGGATTTTTTTTTTTTTTTTTTTTTTAAGATCCGGGTACTTTTACAGCAGCATACAGAATAGGCTTTTAAAAAGACATCCAGGGTGTTTATATATTTGTCCAGTCAGTATATTACTGTCAACTCTTTACATTTTTATTCTTTTTTGTTATTAGTGTTCAAAAATTAAGCAATTTGGAGGTTAATGTCTTATGTTTTGTACACTACTTTTGTATCAGTCATCATCTTCAAACTACAGTACATGCATTTGCACCAACAGTAATCACGTGTCTGTCATCTATGCCTCCACACCCCAAACACTCACTGACTGCCAGTCAGCACTGGGGAAAATTACAAAAGTAATCAATTACAGACAGAGGTGGAAAGTTCAGGTCCAGAAATTACAAATCCATGCCAAGATTTTGTTTCAACCAAGCAGTTGAGAATAGAGAGTCAGAGTGCACAGCTGGTTGGCTGAAACAAAACCTTAGAATTTGTAGTTTCTGGACCTGAACTTTCCAGCGCTGTCTAATGGATCGTGAACGTCTCCAGCCCAGCTACCAGTTCAGGTCTGTGGCCACAGGCACAGCGCAATCTGCCGTCTCTGCTGATCACTACTGCACACGTGAAACCACGTGTGCTTATTCCGGGACCCCAGCAGAACATACGTAACCAAGCTTCAGCAGGCATCCACGTCTTACCTGCCCAACCTCACGGCTTTGGGCACAGCCCGGGGAAGACGCCAGTCCATCATACGACACATGAAGAGCAGTTGAGAGATACAGCCCTGCACAGCTGGGAGGAAGGGGGGGGGGAATTGACCCCACACAGAACAGGCGCAGGGTTGAAACCTGTCACCACAGCGGTTCAGATTAATTTTAGAATGGCGTTTTCCTCCACCCCTTGTAAAAACCAGAATTCATGTTTATACAGCTGAAATCCCTGTCTAAATTTTACAAAGCCAGCCATCGCTCTTGTAATATCAGTACACCTATAACTGAAGTTAAGCGTGATCTTTTGGGGATACGTCGGCTGTTGGTTTCCGTCGGACGGGATTTGCGTTCGTGTGAAGTTTAGTCAAACGGCTCGTTAAAACGTCACCTTTTTTAGGCCTGTGTAACTTTCCCCCCCTTTGGCAGTTACGATCTACAAGCGATCCAGAAAGAGACTTTACGGCCATAAATAGTCCCTCAGACAGTCGCCTTCTGAATCTAAGCCAATAACAAACAGCTGTGGTATTAATCCCAAAGACACGGTGAGAGCTCTAAGCAGCACCGGGCTGCAACATAAATCAACCACAACTGACATGATTCTCAGAATTAAAAACCCTTTAAATCTAAGTTTGCCTAAATGCTTTGAAAGTGGCAGACACGCCAAAGAGACTTACAGCCAAACAATGAACATTGTATAAAATGTTTTAATTCCTTTAACCAAAAGCTACAACCGACAAAAAACTTAAAACAAAAATTAAAACCAGGACACTCCCCAGAAAAATAAAATAAGCCTTGCACCTGTGAACAGAGGGGAGGGAAGCTTTTAAAATGGCGTCGTCTTCAAAAATACATTTGGGATTAGGGTCTTCATTGGACTGGAACGCTCATCTGGACTGTTCAACTGCAATGACACATGGCCAGTTAGTCTCCGCTTCCACTGGGGACGTGCTTTCATCAGCCTAAATGAACAACACCAGCGTTTCCCCTCCCACTCCTTGTCCCTCCCCCCCACCCCCAGGCGGTCCAGGAGCAAATCATGGACTGTCTGGGGGTCCCTGAGACCCAGGTTGGGAAACGCTACCCAAACCACTAGACAAAAACTCACTGTAAGTGGAGATGTCAATCTCTTCCGGCAGTTCAGCCACGTTGACCTCGAAACGGTCCTGCACGTCGTTCAGGGTCTTTGCGTCCGTCTCGTCCGACACAAACGTCACAGCCAGACCCTTCGTCCCAAACCTCCCTGCACGGGCGACCTGGAAAGGATTGGAAGGTGCCATCGTTTGAACCCCTTCAGTGGACATTTCATTACAGGTTCCACGTCCAGGACCGTGGTCCACAGCCACAACGTCCCCAAAAAATCAGCACCCACCCTGTGGAGGTAGGTGTCAGAGTCCTCAGGCATGTCATAGTTAAAGACGATGTTGACCCGTTCGATGTCCATCCCTCGTCCAAAGAGGTTGGTGGCCACCAGGATGCGACGCTGAAAGTCCTTGAACTGCTGGTATCGCGAGAGCCTGTAGGGGTTGGCGTGTTAGAACGTTTTGTTAGAACAATTTCTCATTCAAACTCAAGCGCCAGGACAGTATAGCACAGAACGTAATCTCAAAATAAAGCCAACTCCAGCTCCAGTTCTGGAGAGCCAGTCTTTTTCCAGCTCAAACATACCTACTAACCTGGTAATTAGCCGATTAGCTCTATAAGGTTTGCTTGAGTCAGAAAATCTGCCAACTGTATTGTAGACTGGCCCTTCAGGACCAGAACCGGGAGACTGTGCTTTAGGAGATCAAAACACGGAGTCTCACCTCTCCTCCTGTGCCATACCCCGGTGAATGGCGATGGCGGGAAAGTTCTGCTCCACAAGCAGCTGGGACAGCGCCACACACCGCTGCACGGACTTGACGAAGATCACCACCTGGGTGCAAGCGGAAGATGAAGATAAACAGGATCTGTTCTCCCTTACTGGCTACCCACTGAGCAGCCATTGTCAAACACTTCCGGGAAGTTCCTCCGAAACACCGAATGACCAAAAACCAAAAACGAAGGCTACCTGATTGAACTCCAGCACATCCAACAAGTCAAAAAGCTTGCGGTTCTTCTCGCTGTCCTTCAGCTTACAGTAGTACTGCTGCAAACCATGAAGGGTCAGCTTGGTCTCATCATCCACGAACACCTCCATGGGCTGGGTGGGGGGGGGGGCATGAGACAAGGTCACACCCCTCCTGAAGCGTGACCAAGCTTCCTCAGGACGACACACCCAGAAGCTGCCCTCATACTCACGTCCTGCATGAATTTGCGGCACACCGGTCGGATCTCCTTGCTCAGGGTGGCGCTGAACATCATGCACTGTTTCTCGTGCGGCGTCAGTCTGAAGATGTCCTGCACGTCACGCCTCATATCTGAAGTAGAAAAATACAGTGCAACAGTAATCACACAGGACTGCACGAGTATTTACCAGTAACCACAGCAGGCAAGAATTTCAGATTGAAACGCACTGGATTCATGACCCTTGAAGTCAACCTCATTTCCTCAAGTGCCACCCTTCTGATGAGCCGTAAGAATCGAGGTCCTGACTCTCTGAGGTCATAAAGGATCCCTGGGCATCTTTCGAAAGAGTAGAGGGGGCAACCGCATGTCCCGGCCAGAATTACCCACTGTGGCCCTGTCAAATATGGCCGCCTAATCATCCCATGTATCTAACTGGTGAATTCTCTCCTATCCCTTCACCACCTTACAGTGGTGGTGGTTCAAGTGGCTCCCCATTGGTTCTGTAAAGCGCTCTGGAACAAACCAACTTTCATTCATTCAAGTTTAAGCTAAGCTTTGCAAGCTATCAACAAGAAATTAAGAAAACTTTAGATCAGAAAATTCGCACCAAGGGTAATAAATTTACGCTCTCACCCAACTGCTCCAGCATCTTGTCACACTCATCCAGAACAAAGTGCTTGACGTTCTTGAGGCTGAGGGTCTTGTTGCGGATGAGTGCGAGGATGCGCCCGGGGGTGCCCACCACGATGTGCGGACAGTTCTTCTTCAGCACCTCTTCATCCTTCTTGATGGACAAACCGCCGAAAAACACCGCCACCTTCACGGTAGGCATGTACTTGGAGAAGCGCTCGTACTCTTTGCTGATCTGGAATGCCAACTCGCGCGTGTGGCACATGACCAGCACAGATACCTGTAGGGGTGAGCGACGGACCAGACCGCCAGATTAATTAGGAAACAAGACTTGTGTCACTAGGTGGCAGCAGGGCAAATCGACAGGAGGGAAAATCAGCCTTTCAAGGACAGTGGTACCTCAGAACTCAAACTTGATCCGTTCAGAACTCAGTTGAAGAAGAGAAATTCACAAGAGATAATCATATACAGCTATTCCATCTCTTTATGTGTATAATATTATACATGTAATGAAATAGGCTAGTACAGCGATACCTCAGAACTCGGGTTAGAAAAAAAAAAGTTCGAGTTCTGATCGAATTTTCCCCATAAGAAATAATGGAAAACCAATTAACTGGTTCCCGGTCCCCAAAAAAATTACACCTAAATGTTTTTTTTAGCATTTAAACACAAAATGAACAGGATAAAACAAGAGCATATGGCACTAAACACATAAGCACATTTATCAAAACAGTAATTTGTAAAGTAAGAAAAATTGTATCCAAACAATGTGTAAAGTAAAAAAAAAAAAATCGTCCGCTCCTTCCACGCCCCCTCAACCCCATGTAGAATCCTCGCGTGATCAGCCGTTTCTGGTTGTTGTCATTAGTCCTCTGTATTTAGTCTGCATTTCAGTTTGTTTCCCCAGTCCGGTCATTGTATTGTCCATCTGCGTTTTGCCTGTCTTCCCAGTAAATAAACCCCGTATTCCCCAATACCCTGCGCCTTTGTCTCTGTTCCGTACCCGCTTGGCATGACAATATTATAATTAAATGTATTATTGGTTTATTATTAATGATTAAAATAAAATCTTTATTTTTAAATGTAGTTTATTATATAATAACTTGCTGTCTGTCATTGTCTAAATGTATTTTCACTGTCTAAATATATGTATTTAGCTAGTGTAAACATGCACGATGCTATCACAGCGAATGCGAGGCTGAGACTGAAGCGTTACCCTTTGTTTCTGCTGAGAGACGTGCCGCGTGACTCATTTCCCTGCACGTACAAGTTATCTTAGGTCAGCGTTCACGGTTCGACTTCAGAGATTCAGATTGGGTTCTGGGTCATTTTTTCAAACTGGTTGGTTCGACTTTTAAGAAATTCGAGGGGCGTCTTTGAGAACTGAGGTACCACTGTATTCCTACCACTGTAGGAATGAGGAATTAAAAAATAACACACACCTCTGGCTGCTTATTACTCTTTTCCATAGTCAGCAATCAAACTACAGGAAGTCACATAATCCTACTCAAAAATCACACCATGATAGCGTGGCAGCAACTATAATGAACTGACTGGGCATAGTTTGGGCACCAACCTGTCCATCCACAGGCTCTATCTGCTGCAGTGTCGCAAGCACGAACACGGCGGTCTTCCCCATGCCAGACTTGGCCTGGCACAGGATGTCCATGCCCAGGATGGCTTGTGGAATGCATTCATGTTGGACTGTATGAAAAAGGAGGGAGCAAAGACACAATCAAGCCATCTACACACATGGAGGTTCACGCTGGAACAATGACATTAAAATCACCGTCGCATGTTATGCGAGTAAATATTATGAGTTGTGACAGTAAGATACAGTAAAATTTGATAAGCTTTGCAGTTTTACTAATTTTCCTTGTTAAGCCTAGGTATGAGTTTTACATAAAAATTTCAAATATTGTGATGTGAATTTTTTCCAATACCGTGCAGTCCTAGCTCATAAAGGAGCAAACTAATTCAGATTTGAAATCCAAACAAATTCAGGATTTGAAATCTAGAGTGTAGGATTCCTGAGCACCACTGTCCATTTCCCTACCGCCCAATGGGACGACAGCTGATGCGAGATAATCCCACCCACCGTGGATCATTGAGCTCGATTCGTCTCTCCGCATCACCATCATGTCATGCTGATACAGACATTATGGTACTAAATCCTGATCATTGTGTTATTCAAAACAGAATGAAGAAACTGAAGACAGCAGAATCAGCTCCCAGGATTAGAACTGATCTTGCACCTCTAAGCATGACACTTAACGACTTTAGCTAGAATTGAGAGTAAAACGCCTCAGAAGTACAGAGTGGCGGCAGTAACCTTCAGACGGATGCTCAAAGCCACAGTCCACGATGGCGCGCAGGAGCTCTGGCTTCAGCAGGAAGTCCCGGAAACCGGAGCTGTGGATGGACACATAGGACCCCTTCACCTCCTTCTTCCCGGCTGGAGTGGCATTCTCCGGGGCCGTCTGCTGCTCCTCGTCGTCATCGTAATCCAGCAGCTCATTGTCAACGTCATTCTCGGCCATGCTGTCCTAAGAGAGACAGCCAGGCACACAAATTCAATAACCACTCCACATAAATACACATAATGGAATTTAACTTCATACCAGGTGAATCTCTTAGGTGGATTTCGACTATCAAACCCCATCGCTTCAGTCAAATAAAAAAAAATGCAAATTAAGGAATCACAAAAAGTACAGTAAATATATTGTAGTGGTGAAATCCAATACGACTACACCAGGAGGGAAAACCTAGCCAATGTTACCTGCCAAATAGCACCATAAGGTCAAGACAAAAAAAGTACATAATGCCCGTTAAAACTGCTAGCTAGTGCTTTTTCCTCGCCTACTCACTTATGCATTTACTAATTATCGTGCACCCATCCCACCAAGTAGTGTCTCTGAAGAAACCTCTCAAATTAAGTAGAATTAATGATAATCAACTCATGAAAACCTGCTGCTGTGCCTCTGACCAAGAAGGGCAGGCAATGGCCTGTTGGAAACATCTGCTTTATCTGTGTATTCCGTTTTCACAAAAGTGAAAATAGAGGTCTTGTGTTTATTAAACTCCCTTTGTTATTTTTAATTTACAGTAAAATAAAATGTTTTGCCATGCAGGGGGAGTTGGTGGCCCCATGGAGTTTTTTTGCCCTCGGCCCATAGTCTCCCTAAAATCGTCCCTACTGGTGGTGATATTTCGTAGATGGAGCAGATATTAAACGCCTTGGACCGGCTATGGAGATCACTGTACGAAGTGACCCTAGAGCCGGCGGCGTCAGCCTCAAACAGCGCCGGCTAACGGACAGCAGCCATCGCGCCCTTTCCGCTGCGACAATCGGCCAGCGTCGCCATTTTCACGCTGGACGGCGAGGGCGTCCACTACTGACAGGCAGTGTGTGGGAAAAGGGGCAAATGAAACACATAGGCACTAGAATAGGGCCGAAGACACCCAATGACTACGCTGATGTGAAGCTTACAGGAAGCACGGCTATGGCGCCAAACATCTTCATTCTAGCTCACTTGTTAGCTAGCTTCAGGCGAGCTGGGTATGACTCAAAACCACGAAGGCCGGAGCTTTATAACGCAGCAAAATCCAATCTCCAACAAAGAACTGTAAAGAAATGCAACCCGCATTCCTACCCCATCCATAAAAAAAATAGTAACCGGCAGGATCTTTCAAATCAAGCTGCCTTTTTGCGACCTTACAGTAACATCGGTTTGCAGCATGTTAGCTTGATTTTTCATTCTCCAGCTACCAAGTAAACTGGCGCCCGCAATTTGCTACATAAACATAATAAAATATCGTATTATGTAAAAACATAAAACCTAGAGATCAAAACCAGCAGATCAACTATAACCATCAGTCCAGGAATATGCTAGTCGCCTTAGCCAAGTTAAACCGTCTGCAAGCAAACAAAAGAACGTGTCTTGCTGACCTTTATTTAAACCGTAGCACTCAGTCAGCATACAAATTAATTACATAATTAGATACAGTACGCATCCTACACTTATGTGCCGTATTCTCAGCCAATTCAATAAAAACCATTCAATACAATTAAACAAACGAACGATCGCTCGCTGCTATATAGCATGTAGCTAATCATAGTACTGCTTTGTATAAATTAGTTTTCATTATTGTTATAATAACGTATTTATTAAAATACACACGCTAACGCATTGTTATAATGCGTGCATATGAAAGATAAAGAAAGTGCCTGAGTTAATTCAAGTATAACAATTACCCAATTCTTACCTTAATCTGAAACAACAAGACAAGCTACTGGAGCCGCTAATACAACCCACATGTGCAGGCCGCAACTTTTCACCAGTTTCCGGAAATACCACCCCCTCTGCGCCTGCCGCGACCATTGGCTGAACGGGAATTAAATTCGTTGACATCCTTAAAAGACGTGCCCAATACAGTGCTTTGATTGGTGCACTCACCTGTCAGTCAGTGTAGCCCCGGTTGAGAATGAATAGGGGGGCGCTCCTTCACAACCCAGGCAGTGAAAGTACCGGCTTGGCAGGCAGTACTGGGAGAAATGGAGCAGAGAAAGTACCGGAAGTACCGTACCAAAAAGCTCGGTACCTGGTGCGGTGAAAAAGCGCCACCAGTAGGAAGGATTTGTCCTGATGAAGTATTACACTCTGCTTATTTATTTTAGAAAATGTTCACCTATCTTGTTCAACTTGTTCGCAAACAACAGTTTTTTAAATATATGGATGTGCCATACAAGAATCATTATTTTGCTACATATGCCCAAAACGTAATTTAACTAGGCTGAAGTAACATAATAGCCGACCTAACAAATTAGCAAACGCCGATACTCTTAGTAAAATGTTGAATATATATTTTTGTAATACATTGTTTGAGCGTGTGCTCTTGCATAAAAATGACTTTCTTCAGGGCAATGATATTCTTATCACAATGAAAGAGTTCACAGGGTGTTATTCATCGGCGTCGCCGTCATTAAATCTGAGAATATATATACCACTGAAAGACCGCTCCAGGTTACCTACAACTCACCACACGCAAGTGAAGTGAATCGCACGATGACATCATTTTTGTTATGAGTATCGCTAAATAAATAAAAAAGTAAAATGCACCCACTAAAGTTACTGTTGGTGGTTAACAAAATTGCACCTGTTCATTGTGTGAAGTTATTTTTTATGTGTGACCGTTACTTGACACAGTGTGATTTTGTGTCATGAAGGCTGCACGATGATTCATTGTGTGAAATAATGTATATTCTTAATTTTAAACATAAGTTGAGGGTCACTATTGCTCAGCACAGTGGCATGTTGTGTTACATCTAAAACTAAATAAAAATGAATACACAAAATAAAAAGTAAAATGCACCCATAAACTCATTGTTGGTGATAAATTGTGTCACATTCATTTCATTATCTTAGGCATAGCAGTGGGTAGCAATTAAAAACAGGCTGATGAATATGGACTAGTCGAATGAGAACATTGTTGAGTCTCTAAAATAGTAATTGAATTAAGTGACTTTTGTAAGTAAAATTAGGCATTTAACAACCTGTTAAAAATACACCATAATGCAGGAAATGGCATCTAATTCTTTAAAAAAAATTTCTGGGGGAGGGTCCCCAGACCCCCCACCAGTGTGTCCCCCCCACATTAGAAATGCTTCTGACGCCCCTGGTGTTATTTAATTGTGCATCCTAAGATCACCACCAGGACAACTACAGTAGGTATGAGCTATTCATAAGGAATCAAACCTATTATTAGTATGAGTATACTAATATTCTTGTATTATTTTGCATGACCACAAAAAAATGAGTGTCAGTTATGTTAAGGAGGGTACAAAGAGAAAACTCTCACCTTTCATGTAAAATGTGTGCAAACATTCATTGATAAATATAAACCATATTGAGATGCACCTTCCTGACTCCTCTGCAATACCGAGCATCTTGGTCAGAGAGGATAGAATCAGTGTTGAATATATTCCTCAGAAGTCGTAGTACAGCGTAGCAGGGTTACAGACATTTGGTGAACAAACCATTTTGAAATACCCTATATCCATAAAGCATTAGTTGAATTTCTGTTTATTTATCAAAATTATTTGTAACAATAAATGTGCAGCAATAACTTTTACCCACTGGCATGTTTCATTTAGGCAGGGTTATTTACAGTACAGTCCTGCCCTTTCATCCACACGAGCATGCATTCACCCAGTCACACTACTACTAATGTCTTTCAATTGTTGGAAGAAAACTGGAGAACCAGAAGGAAGTACAGACAAGCACGAGGAAAATGTGCAAACCTTTGAATTTGCAACGCTGTAGTTGATGGAGAGCAGGCCCCCGTGCCGAGCCACACGGTCGCCTCTAGCTATGATTCAACTCCCTTTTGTGTCTGAGACATCCAGCACTATGGCTCAAACATTCCATTCAAACTGTGCACTTAGGGATCTGAGCATTGTGTCTGATTGACAGAGAATCTGACAATAACAGAAAGGATATAGGCCAATGCCCTCTTTCCTTCTCTAAATCAGCTCAGGAGACGGTGAGTGAGACCAGCTGTCAGCAGCTTTCGCAGTGAAAACATCTTCAGATGTGATTCAGTGATAGAATTTAGGTTAGATGGAGTAACTGTGACACTCCACACAGGGGATCTGTGTGATACCTATTGCAGGAAATTCAGCATCTCTTTTCTTGTTTGTTCTCTATCAGAAAAGTAGCTCATGTTGCTTTTCTGTTGTCGTGGTCTTTGTATACTATACTGATTCTGTGGCTTTGTGGCAAAAATCAGGTCGCAGGAGGTGGGGACCATTGGGAAGACAGATGATGTTACAGCCTCCCTCAGGGCAGCACACTTAAATAAACGTTGCGGTGTGGTCTTCACAGCCTGCGAGTTGCGTGCGGCCGTCCCGGGGTCTTTTGCTCTATATCTCAGACTCAGACAGGAAGTGCCACTGCGCCGCGGAGAAAGCCGGGAAGCCGTCGGAGTCCGGACGCGAGCCGGCAGAGGAGCCCGGCCGCGACAGGAACTCCCTGATGCGTGGGGGCAAGGAATGGAGCAGCCAATCCTCAACCAGCAGGCCGCCTCCCTGCAGCCCGACGCAGCCCTCCAGCTCAGCAGGCAGGCCCACCAAGCAGTTCCCAACCAGGTCCAGTTTGGAGAGCTGTGTTAGGGTTCCCAAACCAGGTGGCAGGGCACCCAGGGAATTGTGGGCCACGGCCAAGCTGCTGAGCCGAGAGCAGCCGGAAAACAACTCGGGCGGCAGCTCCTCCAGCTGGTTGGCGCTCAGATCCAGCTCTACCAGCAGTGCCAATGCGCCCACCTCCGCTGGCAGCTCCTCCAGCAGGTTGCTGGCGAGCAGGAGGCACCGCAGGCGGCGCAGGGTGAACAGCGTGGGCGGCAGGGCCCGCAGCTGGTTGCGCGAAAGGTCCAGCAGCTCCAGGCCGCGCAGTGCCCCCACGCTGGCGGGCAGCGCCAGCACGCGGTTGTGGGCTAGCCGCAGATGCGCCAGCCTGCGCAGGTGCTGCAGGCCCAGCAGCTCCTCCAGCGTCCGCAGGCAGTTGTGGCACGCGTCGAGGCTGCGCAGGCCGGCCAGGCCCAGCAGGGCGGAAGGCAGGCGTTCCAGCTGGCAGCCGTGCAGCGTCAGCTCCTCCAGGCCGGCAAGGCGTCGCAGTCCCGTCAGCGCCAGCAGGCGCGCGCCCTCGTTATGCACCTCCAGCCGCGCCAGGCTGCCCGCCACCTCGCCCAGCTCCCCCGGGATCCGCTGCAGCTTCCCGCTCCTCAGGACCAGCACCCGCAGGCGCCGGAGCTGCCTCAGGCTGCCCAGCGCCCAGCCCCGGTGCACGCCGCTCTCCCCGCTCAGCCGGCCGCTGAGGTGCAGCTCCTGCAGCCCCCGCAGCGCGTACACCCAGGCGGGCATCTCGGACGCGTGGCTGAACGTCAGGTGGAGACGGTCCAGGCGTTCCTGCAGCACGGCCAGGGCAGCTGGGTCCACCTCGGCGGTGCAGTGGTACAGGTGCAGCTCTCTGTGGCATGAGACAGAAATGGCTGAAGGCCCCATCCCTAATTACTGTACATGCAGTCAGCTGAATGAGCACGCTCTCCGTTCTATGGTGGTACCACGTGTCCTCAAACTCCCGCACTGAGGCCTGATTGACAGGGCTGCGAGATTAGAGCTGAAATTGAAAAAGTTGTAGTTCTTGGGTGCAGGGGCAACAGAAATGGGGGGGGGGGGACAGGACTGGGGGGGGCATATCGGAGGAGAGCCCCCCAAAATAAATAAATGAGTAATGGTGTGTTTCTTATCTATACACCTAACGAAGATTGTAGTCCTGTATCAAACACGATCATTTTATCATATGGATCAGGTATTTGTCTTTTGTGACTGTATGCTAAACTGTGTCTTATTTTAAACGATGAAAATTTTTTATTCTAAAATTAATTTGAAATCTTTCTCACATCACATCCTGTCATGATGTGACTATTCCGTGTGTGCCTATTGTGATGTCACGATATACATTCTTGACAGACGTCTTTCTTTCGTCACTCACTCGCCATCCTCATCCTCTTCCAGGTCATATCCACTCTGTCGGTGTGAGGTAAAGGGTTGGAGTGGTAAAACACTATATGTCCAAAAGCATGTGGACACCCCTATTAATTAGAGGAATTGCCTAATTAAGCCACACCCATCGCTGGCAAAAGTGATAATTTAGCACACAGTCACGCAATTACATTAGCAGCAAACATTAGCAGCAGAGTGACTGGCCATACAGGGAGGTTAGTGACTTTCCCCTCGGCACCATCAAAGGACAATGCCGTCTTTCTAACAAATCAATTTGCCACATTTTTTCCCTGCTAGTGTTGTCCTGGTCAACCGCAAGTGAAGTGACCGTGAAGGTCAGGGCATGTGGGAGCAAGTTCAGCTGTGAAGTAGCCGGTCACACAAGCTCACAGAAAGGGACCTGATCACTCAACATCAGTACCCAACCTGAATGGCAGCAAGTCCCACCATCAATGTTCCAGCATGTAATGGAAAGCTGTCCAAGAAGAGTAAAGGCTATTATAGCAACTAAGGGCCAACCAACTTCATACCCTTGGTTTTGGAATGAAATGTTAGTCAAGCCGATGTCTACATACTTTTGGACGTTTAGTGTATTCAGATTTACACATGAGTATGGAAGCCGTGCGCAGCACACCTGAGGGAGGTCATGTGGGACAGCGGGGCGGGCAGCTTGGCGTCTGTGATCAGCTCCAGTTTGAGCACCTCCAGCTGGCTGAGGGAGAACAGTGCAGGCGGGAGGCGCGGCAGAGCGGCCAGCTGCAGCGAGGGGCGGCCGTGGGCGTCGCGCCTGATCATGGATCGCAGCCGGTCGATGCCCCAGCTCCTCTCCAGGTTCTCTTCCAGGAGACAGGTCTCGCTGACGGGCGACAGGAACACGGCGAGGCGCTGGGCCAGGAGCGGGTCGTACTGGTCGGCTATGTGCAGCAGGAAGGCGAGGTCGTTACAAAGGTCCGGGACGTCCCGCATGGACCCGGCCTCATGCAGCCGCTGGAAGGAGTACCTCCGCAGTGACCTGGGGAGGCCCAAAAACCCCCACACTGAGCGAACCCTCCCCAGACAGAAGAGGCATCACAATATGCTGGCCATTTGTGACCCCATGCACTTTTACTGGAACATTCCATCCTCTCAATAGCTCTTTCATGACTGCGATGTTTGGCTTTCATCAAAAGGAACGAACCAAGGCTCCATATCCCTTGAAAATCATAGCCGGACTCCTGGTAACTCAGCTGAAGATTGTCCATTTTTCATTGTTTTCGAGATGCGCCCTTAAAGAACGGCTGGCTTAAAGACAGGCTTCCTTTATCGTGTTACAGTACTGGGAATGAAAACTCACTCAATCCTCACGTAATCCCAGGAAGCTCATTAAATTTCCAAGATTCCACAGAAATGTTACTTACAAACTTATCCCATCTGCATATTCCGTAGACTGAGTTTTGCGAATTCGCTCATCAATTGGTTAGCATGATGAACTACTAGAATATCATTGACAGGAAGAGCATATATATGTAGTCTAAGCAACCATATCTACAAACCTGTGGCAGATCCACCTCAGGGCGTAGATGGCCAGCAGGCCAAAGAGGCTGAGGAGAGCCATGTAGGTCAGCACCAGGTGGCGGAGAACAGGGGCCAGGTGGTGGGTGCAATGGAAGGAGCTGTAGCCTGTTAGGGCATGAACCTGCGGCTGGCAGGTATGGCTGAACGCGATGGACTCCAGCAGTGGAGCCGTGTAGCTCAGGATCAGCATGACCATCAGCACCTTGAACAGCGTCTGAACTCTGTACACCTGCAGCAGGACCGGGGCACAGGTGACGCCCATACAGGCGGGAAGAACAAAGACAATAAATATTAGCCATTGTGAAAAGTTGCAAGTGTGCTCTTATTGATTTTCTTAAGGTTTAAAGAGCTGCAGGGGCACCTGTAGAGATTTTGGACCCCATGAATGCATATCACAGTGCTGAACTTGGCTTATTATCAGAGGAGAGAAATACATTGATGGACAAGTATTGTGCAGTTCATAATTTACGTATTAGGTGATAAAACGCAGGAACGGTTTAAGAACCTTTGGCGAGCAGGGGGCTGAAAGAGAACAGGGATTAAGGCCCAACCTGGAAGATGATGTCAGAGGCCTCGCAGTGAGCACGGAACTTGCGAACCCGCTCAAAGAGCGCCCGGGCCTGCTCCCCATCGCTGCGGTCCAGGCAGGCCGCCCGCGGGGGGTTACCCGGGGTCATGGTGTTTTTGGGCGCTGTGGAGACGGGGCAGAATGACAGGGAGGAGAGGGAGGAGGAGCAGGAATGGATGGAGGAACAGGGGGATGGGGGCACGGTGGGGAGTGCCGACACGCAGCCGGGCCGCGGTATCTGGGGGCTGTCGGTGCCCGAATCCAGGCTGCAGCGCCTGCCTAGGGAGGGAGACTGGGAGGGGGGCTGGCCAGACCCCGCCTCTTCCATTCGGCGCCCGGTGGCATCCATCTGGGCGGCACGGGAAAGCGCGCGGGAGGTCCAAGGCGACTCAGTGCACTTGCCCAGGATGGCGATGAAGTGCTCGATGCGGGCGGACGTGCGGGGGAAGTGGAACCAGAAGCCGCCGCTGGCGAGGAGCAGCAGGGACTGGAGCAGCGCCACATAGGGGAAGAAGCGGGAATAGCAGGGCAGCGACTCGTGGTAGCACAGGTGACTGACGTACATGTACTGCTGGAAGTCCAGGTGCGTGCGCCAACCCTGCGGGGTTGGGGGCTGGGTGGGATCTCTGAGGGAGTCTGGCGTCTGAATGTTGGAGGAGATCGGAACTGGGGTAAGTGAGACGCGGGTCTGTGTAGAGGTGCGGTGACCGTGGACGTCTGACTGCAGCTCGGCCGGGTCCAACGAGTCGGACGGGAGGCAAACCACGCCATCCCGCGACAGCAGCAGTGTCCCTGCTACCACTGACAGCATTAACATCAGCAGCACCAGGTAGTCCATGAAGACCTCCCACCATGGCTTCAGCAGCCTGTGGCTCACCTGCGGCTCGCTTAGGGGCGACAGCTCTGACAGGGAGAACATGGCCTCCTGGTGGGAAAAAGGAGCGGCAGCAGCAGGTCTTAAGAAAAGTCCAGTCAAGCAAGGGATGTTAGCAGATGAATGGGACGCTTATAAAACGTTCGTACATGCATCAGCAAAAGAACAGAATGAAAGTGATTAAGTTATATGTTTCTTTTTACAGGGTTCGTACACATTTTTACCATTACATTTCCATGACTTTTCCATGACTTAAAGGTAAATATTCATGACTTAATA